>JACXGJ010001081.1:0-94292 GCA_016801105.1 Esox niger | reverse complement strand
TGCCCAGCGACAGCCCCAAAACATCACTGCTCTAGAGGAGATCTGCATGGAGGAATGGGCCAAAATACCAGCAACAGTGTGTGAAAACCTTGTGAAGACTTACAGAAAACGTTTGACCTCTGTCATTGCCAACAAAGGGTATATAACAAAGTATTGAGATTAACTTTTGTTATTGACCAAATACTTATTTTCCACCATAATTTACCAATAAATTAATAAAAAAATCCTACAATGTGATTTTATAGATTTATTTTTCAAATTTTGTCTCTCATAGTTGAAGTGTGCCTATGATGAAAATTACAGGCCTCTCTCATCTTTTTAAGTGGGAGAACTTGCACAATTGGTGGCTGACCAAAAACTTTTTTGCCCCACTGTACACCTATATTATCAGAAACTGCTTTCTCACAGTATTTTTAAAACAAACACATCGATTATTTATCGGTGTCTCAAAGAAAATATGTAAAACTTTTGTTCGAAAAATATTTGTATTTCAAACATATTTGTATTTGAAAAATATCTACTTCTAGCGATATCAAGGTTAGCTATTTTTTATCCAAGAATTCCTCCATTTGTTGCGCACATTCAACATTAACAAAAGTTGAGGATGTGTATATTGAATAATAATTTACTTTCAATAGTTTGCATCATAAGATCTGTAACATTTCTCAAAATAAATATTTGAGTTGTTCTCTCAAATAACTTACATAAACAAACAGTCCCATTATAGCAATTAAGGGCTTTAGGAAACAGATTTTATACAGTTTGAGTGGGAGACAAGTCTTCAGGTATGTTCTGCCAGAAAACAACGAATTAGTTTATCAAGCCCTGGTGGTCTTTGTTCTTGTGTCACGCCCCCGTGATCACGTGGAGGTGGGTCCGCGTGTCGCTGAGCCATGATCGCTCTGGCTCATCATCTATCCCTGCACCTGGTCCCAATCCGTAATCACACACTTGTTTCCACTTACCTCCTCCCAGCAGTATATCCTCAGTCCACTGTTGTCTCTTCCCTGCCGGATCATGGTTTATGCTTGCATGCCTTTTCTCGCGATTCACACTCCTACGTACAGACTTCCCGTGTATCGACCTCCTGCCTGTCCCCGACAATTCTGCCTGCTCCCTGCCTGTACGTTAGCTGCCCGACAGTGTTCAGACCTCTCGCCCGTCTCCGACTACTCTACCTGCTCCCTGCCTGTACTACTGTCGCCCGCTCGTGAATCAACCTTCTGCCTGTCCCCGACTACTCTGCCTGCCACCCTCCGCGCTTGGGTCCCTACCAGCAGCCCTGACATCTTGCTCAGCAGAAAATCAGACATCTTGTTCAGGGTCTAACTGATAGAGGTTGACTCTTTCTGCACATTTAGAAAAAACTCCATGGATTCGGTAATTCAACTTTAAGTCCCAAGAATTTCAGGGCTCTGGCCAACACGGGTATGAAACGATCCGTCCACAGTCGCTTGATGAGGGCGTCCAAATGGTTGATATATTTATACTTGGAACAATCATAAAGGCACTGATACTGCCGCTGACGTACATGGCCTGTAAGACAACTGTGGCAGTTTTCTTTTTTGTGCTCCTCGATCACAATCCCTAAAAGTGTTACAATGGAAGCCTTTACGGTGTTTACAAAAATCATGCTCAGTCCACCATCAAAAACGTCCGAATCCTGGGTATAGGAAGGCAGGTCAAGTAGCGGGGTAGGAGGCTGCAAACCAGTGAGTAAGAAGGTGGACTGCTGCACAGTTCGTTCACACTTGTGGAACTTACATACCATTCCTGGTCTCACGCTTCTTCATCAAGCAATGGCGTAAATGATGTTTTAGGACTGCTCGTAATAGGCAGATAGGAGAGAGGTCTTTCCTGAGGTTGTGATATAATTTCCTGAGGTTGTGAGTATAGGTCTCCCTGCGGAGTCCTCTGGCATCAAGGCAGCCATGGGTCTTTGAAACTGTCTACTTTAGTCCTACCCTTTTATTGCTGCATTGATCCTTCAACACAGGGCGTGGCTTTTCAACCAATACTTATCATTCCTGCTCCCACATACATATTGGTTTTAACTGGATCATGTTCATAGTATCTGTTGTCTTCAGCATGACACCTAAGTTTAACAACAATCTGCCATTGTTGACTTTGTACGCATAGTTAATAAATTCTCTGAAACGTGACTTTCCAGATCACACCAGACAGTTTCCTAATCTTTTCAATGATTATGTTCCTCGTGACAGAAGAAAGCTCAACATAACCAAACTGAAGTCAATTTCTCCGATAGTGTAACCTCTCATGCTTTGCTTCATTTCAGGACACCACATGGCGTAATACTTCCCAGTCATTAATTTGGTACTCCATGCCATAGGTTGCTTATTATATTCAGCTCCCATGGCTAAAATGTACAACTTCACTTTAGAAGCCAGATAATCAAATGCAACTTTGACCATTTTCCCATCCACCATGTCATGCTGATCCATCAGCTGCTTAAACTGAGGTATTTGAATTCTATACACATTAAGAAAATTCTTCTTTGGTTTCTGGTACATATCTTCTTTTTCACTCTTCTATTCTGCGGCCTATTTCGTGGGTTGTCACATGTGTATCACTAAGCACAGACGACATATTGATTCTTATACAGAGTAAAACATGAATTCAACAGCAAACCAGGAAAAGTCTAGCTCTTGATTATTTGTAACTCTCAGAGAATGAACCACTGGTAACACCTGCTCAATTCCGCTTGCACCTCAAGAAGCCCAACACCCTCTCCTCCCGAAGAAGGAAGCCCCCAAAAAAACACTATCAACGCCCCAGAGATGAAAGTCTGGTCATATATTTTTCATAATCCTTTTGACCTCCCCCTCTCATGCCATAGAATCACCTGCTCTACCCCTCCCTCTCTAACTGGACATGTACCCAGAAAAATAACTGCTACCATCAAATAACCAAATTATTTTCGTAATCCTTTGACACAAAAGGTCAAAGCAAGGGCGCTGCTTTGTTTTATGGTGTTGAGTATGACCATCTTCAAAAAGACAGACACTACAGCTATGTTTAGAGCCATGATCAACACGGGTGTAAAAACCTGTATAACACCACTCACAAACACCCCAAAAAAACTTCAGATTCACGATGCCTTAGAAGTGGTTATCGTGTAAGTATATAAAGACGGTTCTAGGGTGGGTGTCTTCGCTGTTTTGAAACTTGCTAAAGTGTCCATTCCATGTTAGATGTAAGAAAAATTTTACACCCTGTAATTTCTTCAAACCAAACAATATCTGTGAATGTGACACAATCTAACGCTAAACCAGCTCCCGTATGTAGTGCACTACCTCTAACCAGGGACTCAGCATATTTGTACTGTGAGTTCAAACAAATGGAAAAACTTGTAGAATCATTATTCAACACCACATATAAATGCCTTCTTTTTAATTGATAATCTGATCTGTCAATAGTGTTTGAAGTTTATGCCGTAGGGCACCACCCTCATGCTTGTTGGCAATTTGTACCACCAGCTCTAATGATTCATCAAACATAACCACAGCATTCCTGGATAACACTTTCAGTTACCAAATGTGTGTTCATTATATTCATCTGCTCTCATGGTCACATGTACGGGTGTACAAAGTCTGAAGCTCTAACAACCACAGTATCCAGGCCTTCCATAATGAGTGCAGAGAATGTACCAAAATCACCAACCAACCCCAGTATTTTGCAAATGTATTAACTGTGTAATGGTCCCAGCCTGCTTCCGTTCTATGTTTTCTGTGTTCCATGATTTGTCATGTCCTGATTCGTTTGGTCTTTCCTGTTCTCGTTTCAGTTTATCGGTTTATTCCTTTCACCTGTGTTTTTCCCCCAACTGTGTCTGTTCTCCTTGTTAGTCTGTATTTAGTTTAGCCATTTTCTCCCTGTCCTGGCTGGTCTTTGTTTGATGTATGCTTGTTGCATGTGTATGTGCGGTCTATGGTTGGTGGCACGTCTCTTGTCCCTGGTTATGTTTTGTCTCTTGCCATTTCTCTAGCTTAACGTGTAAATAATGATCCACACACATGTTAAAATAATACTTTAAGTCAAACACACATTTACATTCAGAAGTGCTCAAAAGTTTGCATATCCTTAGAGAACTGGTAATATACAGCTCTGGAGAAAATTAAGAGACCACTGAACCTTTCCAACTTTTTTGGAAAAAAAAGAAAAAGGAAGGTTTTGAGTGAGGAAGAGAAGCATTCAATTTGCAGTGGTCTCTTAATTTGAATCCTTCTGGTCCTCACTCAAGACCGTCCTTTTCGACTTTTTTGTAATGGAAAAAGTTGCAATGGTCTCTTAATATTTTCCAGATGTACCATTTGTAAAGAACATGCAGGTAAAATATATATTCTTTATTTGTAATGGGATTCACATTCAACTGTAGCTCATACCAAGTTGGCACGATCATAAAACAAAACATTTACGTGCCCCTGTTCAAAAGTCTGCATACCCTTAGTTCCTAATATTGTGTATTGCCCCCTGTAGCATCAATGACAGTGTGCAGTCTGTTGTAATTGTTGTCTATGAGGCCCAAAATTCTTGCAGGTATTATAGCTGCCCATTTGTCTTGGCAAAATGCCTCCGGGTCATGCAAAGTCTTTGCCTGTCTTGCATGAACTGCATGTTTGAGATCTCCCCAGAGTGGCTCAATGTTATTAAGGTCAGGAGTCTGTGATGGCCACTCCAGAACCTTCGCCTTTTTCTGCTGTAACCACTGAAGGGTCAACTTGGCTTGTGCTTAGGGTCATTGTCGTGCTGGAAAGTCCCATGAGCGTCCAATGCGCAGCTTTTGTGCAGAAGATTGCAAATAGTTTGCCAGTATTTTCTGATAACATGCTCCATTTGTGACATTTGGATCAGAGGGCAGTCACCCTACCCATTGCCCCACACTGGATGCATAGATAAAGCATGACCACCAGCAACACCAAGGTTGCTAGAATATGTCATGAATGCATTGCTACATTAAAGTAAGGTTAATGTTAGGCATCAGAGAACAGCATTGGGGTTACGGTTAGGGTTAAGTGTAGATATCGCAGCACTGGTGTTGAGGTTTGGGCTACGGTTAGGAAACAAAGAAGGTTAGGTTACGGTTTGGTTAGGGTTAGGTCTCGCAGCTCTGGGGTTCAGGTTAGGGTTAAGGTTTGGGTTAGGACAAAGAAAATCACTTCAAACATTTTCATGTGACACCACCACGCACAATCATGACCCACAGGTTCCTGTTTGGAGCAGCAGGTAGCGTACCCGTCTGGGAAGTGGAAGGTCTCTGGTTCGAAACACAGCTTACTGTTTTCTTTTTTCATGATTCAGACTAGTGTTAATTTACTTAACGTAATATATCTTACAAAATCACCTGGCTAAAATTTACATAAAATATTCTGCATAATTATTCCCAGAGTCTGCGTAATCCTTCTTACCATAAATTTTCACAAGATTCCCAGTGCCTTTAGAGCTTACACACCCCAAAAACATCAGCGAGCCACCACCATGCTTCAGTGGGGATGGTATTCTGTTCACTATAGGCCTTGACCCCTCTTCAAACATAACGTTTCTGATTGTGAACATAAAGCTCTGTATTGGTCTTGTCTCTCAAAATTAGTGTGGCATAAGCTGTGAGGCGTGTCAAGATGTTGTTGGGTATGTTGTAACTAGGCATTTTTTGGTGACATTGAACAAATATTGTCATATTATGCTCCTTGAAACAACCACACAATATTTTTCCAGATCAGCCTGTATTTCACATGAGGTTACCTGTGGGTTTTTCTTTGTATCCCGAACAATTCTTCAAATCTTTCTTGGTCTACCTGACCCTTGCTTGGTATCAAGAAATCCTCGAATTTTCCACTTCTTAATAAATGTTGGAACAGTTGTATTACCTTGTTATACTGGTCTTTTGACAGTGTGTGTGTCACCTTATGTCTGCAACAAGGCCCAACATTTAAGAGTCTAAACTTTTGATCAGGGCTTTTTGGCTCCTTTTTAAGTAAAACATTTTTAACCATATCTGCCAGGATATGCAAATTTATGAGCACAACTGTACATCACAGTTTTGATGAGTTTACTATAAACATGTATTACCTTCGCTTTTAGGCATTGTGTAATGTGGTTACTATGAAACAAAAGACTCTGACACTGTAAAGCTAAAAGGTGGGGGGCTCTGTTACTGAACCCATTATGGTGTTGTTAATATCGAGTACAAACATTCAGCTGTATACAGATTGTTGTAATGTTAATAACCTTTTAGTAAATAACCTTTAGTTAATAACCTTTGTTGCGTAAAATAATAACTGTGCAGTCCAACTGACACTGACGTAGGTTATTTGGTCCGAAATAAAAACAAAGAGGGTTAACAGAAGACGTACACAGGTGTTCAAGGCTGATGACTAATGTTAAAAGACTACTTACCAAGGTTGGCTCCAAAAAGGTGTTTTCCAAACAAGGCTGTGTTTAATTCCACTCACACTAAACCACAGTTATAATACAGACCGTAGTAAAATAAGGTAAAAGCTTTACTCCATGTTCATTATGTATTTGTTTTATACAGTTTTGAAATTTTCAATTGTGTAATTTTCCACACATTTCAAATCTGTGGTCTCAAATACAATAATTTGTACTTACTATGTAAACCAACCTACTTCGTGCTGAAAACAGCAGCTATCTTCTGTGGCAGCCACAGATTTAATAATGACAACACAACCATTATGCCTCCTAAAGGTTATGCCTCTTAAATTTGTCATCACCATTCATCATGTTAGAACTATACCAGTGCAAATAATTACATTTGTCATACGGATAAAGCTAAACTAGTTCAAGTAGTTGTTAATGTGTGACAACCAAATACATTGTTACTTAGTTCTCGTTAGTTATCACGTTTTTGTCAGGACATCATGTAATTTCATTTTATTTCATTTCAAACTCACCCACTTACATACACCAGCCAGCGTTTATCATAATATTGCCATTAATATCTTCAAAACAAAATGTAACACACAATATTAATCTATAATACAGCGTATAATAATCGTAATTCACGACATGCTTCAGTACCCTGAAATCAAACATACGCGCACATGCACGCACCCCAGCCAGACAGGTATTGCCGAACTCTCAAACACTGCAATTTGTAAGCAGCGTTGCCTGTTAAACATTTCTACCAATGTGTAGAAAACAATCTTTTGTAATACATTTTGAGAACGCGCTTACAAACGGTTTGTTTACCTGAAAAAACATATATTAAGCTGTCTGTGAACCAACGTGGTTCATGCAAATTAAACTCACACTTCTGCAAATCAAAATGTAATGTTGACTTAAAATACCCATTTTGATTTCATGAATCATCATACCTGTAACAAAGTCATCAGTTTTATTTTTAAAATTATTTTGACACCAACTGGGATGTATTCAACCTAGCCATAATGTCTGATTGACCCTGAGTTAGTTAGTTCAGAACACTAACATCACCCCCATGAAATAAGCATTAGCTTCATAGTGTCATGGTGTATTGCAAACCTTGTAACCTGGTGTGTTTTACAGCCAGAATATGCTATGGCCATACTTAGAAATGTTTAAATGTTATAGACCAGTTTAATGTTATATACCAATACAATGTGCAGATCTAATCTTAAGACCTGTTGCTTGTTAAAACAATTTGTGCTGAAACTCCAAATTGTAAGTCCTGATCTCCCCTTTATATCTTACACCAAAAAAATGCAATACTTGTTAACAGTTTCACATTGCACAACTCCATGTTACACAGGCATTGCAAAATGTGAAAGGTCAACATCCGATGGTAATAAACCATCTATTACATACCCATCTGCTTTATCACTTATAGTAAGATTAATTGCCTGGGAATTTAACATTCCCAAACCCTGGCCCCCTATTGTTAAACATCAAACTTATGGTTACTCATCACAAAATTGAATGTCTGGGGATATAATAAGCCTGATCCCTGGAGCCCCATTGTTAAACATCAAAGCAAATATAAAATACAAACCACACCCCCATTCCACATTTAATCTCCCGGACATGCATACATCATACTGGAAGTTATAATCCCTAACAGACATCACACAGGAAGTACTACCCCGAGCATACGTCACACCGGAAGTCCCACCCCAGCATATGTAAAACAGGAAATCCCACCTACCAAACCGGATGTCCCGTTCTAAAACCGGAGGTCTGGCCCACCTTTCAAGCAGTCATCCAATGTGACAGAATAAACCCTATATTAACTACTTCCTTTGGAAAAGTGTCAACCAGCTCTGCTGAATCAGGACACCAACATTTTTGCCCAATATTGCAGGAAGATTAATCTTCTGAGTCTCTGCAGATTTTCTTCCAGGATTTTTCTGTACCATTTTTCCCTCTAAATTTGCAAACCGCTCAGGAACTAATGCATAGTAGCCTCACAATAGCACAATGCTGTCACCACTATGTTTTAGGGTAGGGATGATTTTTTCTGGATGATGTGCAGTGTCAGGCTTACACTAAACGTGGTGCTTTGTTTTGGGGTCTAAATGCTCTAATTTGGAATCATCAGATGATAGAATCTTCTAGCTTGTAGTCTTAGTCTCCCTGACACCTTCTGTCAAACTCCAGAATGTTTTCTATGAAGGCCACTTCTGTGAAGTAACCAGGCTATTGTTGCAGTATGAAACAATAAGGTATATTTCCTCCAAAGCATCAGTGTTTTAACAGACTGAAGATGTTTCTCTTCTGTTTAACATAAATAAGTGTCGGGACAGTGTGTGCTGAGACATAAGCAGTACTGGGTTTGCACCACAAATTGCAGCCCAGTTCACTATCATAATTTCAGATTTTGAAGTAATGTATCCTTTCCCACCACCCTTCAATACAGTTAACTTTTTTGCAGAGCACTTGATATGATCAGTCAATGTACCATTACTCCTCTCTCAGTCATTTAACTTGCATTCAAATGTATTATTGCTCTCGAGTCGTCTTCTTATTTAAGTGCAAAGATATATGTTATTAGGGACATTCAGAATTATAGCCTCACCAATAATTCTTCAACAGAGTGAAGAATTATTGTCAGGGTGCATATAAAAAAATAATCTCCAGGGCCATGAACTTTAATTCTGTGTTTGTTGCATGCCGGTACAGTATATGGACACATACAAACTGGCTCCTGGACCTGCCTAGTCTTCAAATTAACTTCAAATTAATATACAGAATAAATATACTTTTATTTAAACACTTTTTAAACATATATTGTCATTTAATGGCCTTTTCTGTGGTTTATTTTTACAATTGTATTTTAACATTTCCTCCATTAGCACTTTTGAAAAAGTGTGCTGTCTGGTTCAGAAACTGGCAGAGTCACCCAGTGATGCCAGTCCACAAATCCGGTGGTGAAAAACACTGAGGTAAGTTTCAGCATAACTTTAAATCTGTAATATAGATAGAAAATTTCTTGAAATAATTCTTAATACAGCATCATCGACTAAATAGCTTTGTGACAATTTTTACATGGTCAGCATTGCAGTTTCTGGAGCATCAGTCCTGACCGTGTCCTAAATGGCACGCAATTCCCTATAGTGCTTTGCTTTTGACCAAATCCAATAAAACAGGATGGCATTTAGGATTTAGCCAAGTCTGCTAGAGAAGAAAATTACCTATCAATTAGATGAACTTGCAAAATCTGTTAGAGACAGGTCATTTTAAAGGGCACAGCTCAATAGGAAACCAACACAATAAAACCATATATATATTCTAATCCTCAGACTAATCTATATTCTATTTTTTTCGGACCTGTGCAAGGTCAACAAATACTTGAAATAAGCAAGTCCTATACATAACCTTATAGACTTTTAATCCTCTGTGAAGGGAGTATTAAACTTGTTTTCCCACAACATCCTTAATTAATGCAGGATTTCTATGAGAAGGGAAAGTCACAAAATGCCATTGGCAAGATTACCCAGTGTTTCAGGCATGGTGCCATACAAGACCTCATGTGCAGTTTCAGTTAAGAATGAAGTATAATTGGTTGGCAGTTTAGCACAGAAAACTAAGTTCTTTAATCATTTACTGACATTGAAACAGGGTAGAGCCTGGTTAGTTATTTGAATCAGTAGACAGCAGTTGAGACTCAATGTTTTTCTAGCTGCGCTGCCCACAGGTTTCTAGCGTACTTGTGCACTAATGGACAATATCCGTCTAAATATTGCCTGGCAGGTTATAGGCAACATGCAGCATTTGACATCATAACAAGTTGTTTGGACTTTTCATTGCGATGCAACCAGTGATCACCTGTTACAACTAGGCATGGATGTTTATTTTATTGCAATATCAAAATATAATAGGAAAAACAAAGACATAATTGTGCTCAAAAGTTTGCATACCCTTGGAGAATTGATAATATATGAACCATTTGTAAAGATAACATGAGTGAGCCGGCACTTTTATTTCTTATGGGATTCAAATTCAACTGTAGGTCATAACAGAATGGCACAATCAATAAAACAAATCATGGCAACAAAGAACAAAATGAACTGCCCCTGTTCAAAAGTCTGCAGATACTGTGTATTTAGCACCAATGACAGCGTGCAGATTTTTGTAATAGTTGTCTATGAGAACCCGAATTCTTGCAGGTGGCATATTTGCCCACAGGTCTTGGCAAAATGCCTCCAGGTCATACAAAGTCTTTCATGACCTGCAAAGACTTTGCATGAACTGCACGTTTGAGATCTCCCCAGAGTGGCTCAATGATATTAAGGTCAGGAGACTGTGATGGCCACTCCAGAACCTTCAATTTTTCTGCTGTAACCACTGGAGGGTGAACTTGGCCACCACCATGCTTTCACAGTGGCAGTTTTGGCTGAAATCTTTCTTCTACCTGAACTTGGCATGGTATCAAAAGATCCCTGCATTTTCCACTTCTTAATATGTGATTAAACAGTACTGACTGTCATTTGCAAGGCTTTTGATATCTTTTCATATCATTTTCTATCTATATAAAGTTCCATTACCCTATTATGCAGGTCTTTTGCCAGTTTTTTCTGTTCCCCATGGCTCAGTATCTAGCCTGCTCAATGCATCCACGTGAGAGCTAACAAACTCATTATTTATTCACAGACACTAATTGCGATTTAAAAAGCCACAGGTGTGGGAAATTCACCTTTAATTACCATTTTCACCTGTGTGTGTCACCTTCTGTGCCTGTAATAAGGTCAAACAATTAAGGGTATGTTAACTTTTGATCAGAGCTATTTGGGTGATTTCTGTTATCATAATGATTTAAAAAGGAGCCAAGCAACTTTGATAATAAATGGCTATATATGGTTACTATCCTTAAATATAATCAGTTTTTATCCATGATCAGTCATATTTTCTAAATCTATACCACAATTTCTGCCAGGGTATGCAAACTTATCAGCACAACTGCATGTGACCTGAAGTAAGGCCAATGAAGGGTAAATCCCAACTGTGATATCCCAAACTAACATTCATCTGGTCATAATCCACAATATACATTCCCAAGGTACATGTGTACGTAAGCCAGAAACATGATCTGTGCTGAACAAATAGCACAATGACTAGACCAAGAACAACATGTCATGCATTCCAGGTCCGGCGAGGTTGTCGAGTGTCACTCAGACAAATGCACTGGATTACACACATTGTTACAGTCTCACTCTATACTGATGCAACAACCTATGTGCCGATTGTTTTTGTGGATTTCCTGGAGTGTGGACCCACACATCTCCCAGATATAAAAGCAAGGGACAACATACCACTTCTATAGTACTGTGTTTGCCTGTCTGTATTTTGTGTCTCTTTTGTGTTTGTTTGTGTGACTGAGTGTGAAATTATGCATTAGAAAATGAAAAAAGGGAAAAAAGAGTATGTGCAGAAAAGATGCAAATAATGACAGTATTCCCCATTGTCTTGGTTGACATTATTGACTGATCTAGACCACAAAATTATATATATTTTCGGGGGAAAGGCCATTTTACTTTCTGTGTCACAAAAATGTTTAGAGCACCAAGGCCACATGCCCGGGCACAAAGGCCAATGGGATAAATTTGAGGATTTGGAGCTTACAAATAAACAACTTGAATTGCTGATAAGGAACCAGGCAAGCCCAGTTCAGCCGGCCCGCAATTACAATTAATAATAATTGTTGCCCTCACATGATTCACACGAGAGGCATAACTACTATGCCACAGTGCTGCATGTTGGTTCGGGACAGGAGAGGGCGCCGCTGCGGCCAGGACAGGAGACTCCTCGGCGGTCTCGGGTGGCGAGCCCTCGGCGTGAGCCCTCGGCGGTCTCAGGTGGCGGCGGCTAGCCCTCGGCGGTCTTGGGTGGCGGCGGCCAGCCCTCGGCGGTTAAATTTAGGCTAACTATAACATAGCTACTGAATGTTGTATGTAGCCAGCTACATTTTTGTCTATCCAGTGTTCAAGGGATTGATGTCCCCATCCCCTGAACACAAACAACTTAAAATGTCCATAACCACAGATATTAGCCTTATTAGTAAAGCATTACCACAACACATTACTGTTTTAGTTCTAGAAATCTATTTTCCCAATTCCTATAATCTTTTGCAAGTAGCTAGAGACCACTGCCCAGATCACTAAAGAATTTCATCAATGTTATATCTAATGCATGTGCATTTATTTTTACATAATCCTTTGCAAGTAGTTATGAACCACTGCTCAGATCACTACAAACTTTCATAATCTAATGCATGTGCATTTATTTTTTACAATGTAGCATTTAAAACTATAAGATAATAAGCAATTTACTCGACTCGAGCCCTTTGAGACATCTCTCTCAGCTGGTCTAACATATTTCAAACGAAACTCAAGTGGTGTGTGCGCTTGTTGTGACGTTCATTATCATAAGAGTGTGTGGCTGTGTTTCAGCCAGCACACATAATCAAGCGGTTCTAATAATATTAGCAAACCCCTATTTAAACCCTTTTGGGTCTGAGATGATTTTGGACTGATTTTATTACTTGGACATTTTGGGGCCTGTAAGTGGATGGGATATATTAGGCAGCAAGAGAACATTCTGTCCTCAAAGTGGATGTGTTAGTAGCAGGAAAAAAAATAAGCGTAAGGATCTCAGACTGACAAGGGCCAAACCGTGAGGGCGAGCAACTGGGTCAAAGCATCTCCAAAACTGTAGCCCTTGTGGGGTGGTTCCGGTCTGTATTGGTCAGTACCTATCAAAAGTGGTCCAAGGAAGAAAAAGTGGTAAACTGGCAACAGGGTCATGGGTGGCAAAGGCTCATTGATTCACATGGGGAGCAAAGGCTGTCCTGTGTGGTCCGATCCAGCAGACAAGCTACTGTAACAAAAATCTCTGAAAAAGATCATGCTGGTACTGATAGAAAGGTGACAATGGAACACTGGAAGAATGTGGCCTCATCTGATGAATCACATTTTCTTTTACATCACATGGATGGCCTGGTGTGTGTGTGTGTTGCTTACCTGGAGAACACATGGCACCAGGATGCACTGTTGGAAGAAGGCAAGCCGGCGGAGGCAGTGTGATGCTTTGGGCAATGTTCTTCTGGGAAACCTTGGGTCATGTAGATGTTACTTTGACATGTGCCACCTACATTGCTGCAAACCATGTGCACCCTTTCATGGCAGCAATATTCCCTGATGGCATGGGCCTCATTCAGAAGGAAAATGCGCCTTGCCACACAGCAAAAATAGTTCATGAATGATTTGAGGAACACAACAACGAGTTCAAGGTGTTGACTTGGCCTCCAAATTCCCCAGATCTCTATCCAATCGAGCATCTGTTGGATGTGCTGGACAAACAAGTCCAATCCGTGGAGGCCCCACCTCACAATTTACTGGACTTGAAGGATCTGCTGCTAACACCTTGGTGCCAGAAACCACAGAACACCTTCAGAGGTCTAGTGGAGTCCGTGTCTCAATAGATCAGGGCTGTTTTGGCTGCAAAAGGTGGACCTACACAGTTTTAGGCAGGTGTTACAGCTGATAGGTGTAATACACAAATATGATCATCATTAAGTTGATGCTCTTGTTGGCTGCATGTGGGTAGCATGCTTCTTACTGTTTGCGTAGCTGCAAAGTGCTCCGTCTCCCATATTTGCTGGATCAATAGTAGTTTTACAAACTTTACATTTATCTGTGCTGTCATCTAATTTTAACACCCAGTCTTTGAAGTCATAATTATGTGGCAAACGCTCTTGAAATTAAAATGTTCCTGGCATGTTTGCCTTTGTTAGCAGGTACTGGTGACGCATATCTTGACTGAAGTGATTGCTAGTTGACGAGCAGGAAGGGAATAAATGGATGCTGAAAAATTAAGTAGCCTAAACTACAATACACAATACAGGAAGTGCATGAAAAACCTCATAATAAAAAAAATTGCATGGAAAATACTGATGTTGATTAATGGTATCTAAAATTTAAACATGCTACAAAATTCCCTGATATTTAATGACTTGGACAAAAAAATTATAAAATCCCCTGTCTGCAATATACTTTTTAAAATCCCATGATATTCCAGAAATTCCATGACCAGTTTTGAACCCTGTAAATACAAACTTCTGGGACACTATTTAGAAAGGCAAAAACAATAATCTACGAAGAAAATTTCTATGATATCGTATGATAAAAAATTTAAGCCATGATGAAGTTTAGTTTCAATGGCTTTTCCTGATATCAGAGTGCCATTACTGTCATATTAGAGTGTTTTAGGCTAGAAATAATTAATAAAAGTAATAATACAATTTATAAAATATAGATTTCCAAAAACATATTCGGTTCTTCAACCTTGAAAAGGACCACAATTTTATGCAGATTTGACAGTCTGTGTGTAATGATACCAAACTGCCACTAGAGGATCGGTAGCGCAGTGTGTATTTACTGTTTCCTCGCACAAGCTGTGATCACCATAGGAAAACGGACTGTGTACCAATCTCTTCATTAGTATGTCTAGATATTAGCTACAGTCAGACGTATAATTCTAGCAATTACAGTGAGGCAAAATCATTTTTGATCCGATGCAGATTTTGTACGCTTGCCCACTGACGAAGTTATCAGTCTATAATTTTAATGGTAGGTTTATTTGAACTGTGAGAGACAGAATACCAAAATAAATCCAGAAAAACGCATGGCAAAAATTTTATAACTTGATTTGCATTTTAATGAGTGAAATAAGTATTTGATCCCCACTCGATTAGAATTATTTCTGGCTTCCATCTATCTTTTATACAGGTAATGAGATTAGGAACACACTTAAAGGGAGTGCCCTGAATCTCAGCTTGTTTCCTGTATAATAGACACCTGTCCACAGAAGCAATAAATCAATCAGATTCCAAACACACCACCATGGCCAAGACCAAAGAGCTGTTGAAGCATGTCAGAGACAAGACTGTACACAAAACTGGGACCTACAAAAGGCTGGAATGGGCTACAAGACCAGTGCCAAGGAGCTTGGTGAGAAGGTGACGACAGTTTGTGCGATTATTCGCAAATGGAAGAGACACAAAAGAACTGTCAATCTTCCTTAGTCTAGGACTCCATGCAAGCTCTCACCTCGCAGAGTTGCAATGATGATGAGAATGGTGAGGAATCAGCCCAGAACTACATGGGAGGATCTTGTCAATGATCTCAATGTAGCTGGGACCATGGTCACCAAGAAAACATTTGGGAACACCACGCCGTGAAGGACTAAATTCCTGCAGCGCCTGCGAAATCCACCTGCTCAAGAAAGCACATGTACACTCCCGTCTGAAGTTTGCCTATGAACATCTGAATGATTCAGAGGAGAACTGAGTGAAAGTGTTGTTGTCAGATTATACCAAAATCTAGCTCTTTGGCATCAATTCAACTCGCTGTGTTTATAGGAGCAGGAATGCTGTCTATGACCCCAAGAACACCATCCCCACCATCAAAAATTGAGGTGGAAAAATGCTTTGCAGGTGTTTTTTCTGCTAAGAGGACAGGACAACTTTACCGCATCAAAGGGACAATGGACGGGTCATTTACTATCAACTCTTGTGTGAGAACCGCCTTCCCTCATCCACGTTATTGAAAATTGGTCTTGGATGGGTATTCCAGCATGACAATGACCCAAAATACACACAATGACCCAAAACACAAAAGGAGTGGCTCAAGAATAAAAACACAAATGTTCTGGAGTGTCCTAGCCGGTCTCCAGACCTTAGTCTAATAGAAAATCTGTGGAAGTAGCTGAAGGTTCGAGTTGCCAAACATAAGCCTTGAAACCTTAATGACTTGGAGAAGATCTGCAAAGAGGAGTGGGACAAAATCCCTCCTGAGATGTGTGCAAACCTGGTGGCCGACAAGAAATGTCTGACCTCTGTGATTGCCATCAAGGGATTTGCCACGAAGTACTAAGTCATGTTTTGCAGAAGGGTTGAATACTTATTTCATGTATTAAAATTTAATTCATTTTGTAAAATTTTTTACATGTTTTTCTGGATTTTGTTTGTTATTCTGTCTCTCACTGTTCAAATAAACCTACCATTAAAATTATGGACTGATAATTTCTTTGTCAGTGGGCAAAATACAAAATCAGCTTGGGATCAATTACTTTCTTCCCTTATTGTTGTGTTTGTTTGCAATGGGGATAAAATACATATACTGACCAGAGAAGGAACCATGCAAGCCTAGTTCAGCCAGCCCACAATTAAAAGTGATAAATGTTGTTGCCCTCTCTGGTTTCAAACCCAGGGCTCCCACATGAGTGGCTGTGTCCTTAACCACTACCCCACATTTGCCGAGTGCCAGTACAGCATCTTGACATTAGATATTTTTCTCACGCATTAACATCATGTCAAGTTTGAATATTTCACTAGACAACATAAAGCATTGTGTTAAACTGAATAATGTTTCTTATTACGTTTTCTTCCACCGCAAATAGCATCTATGAAATTTATGTTTTTTGCCACTGGCAGTTTTAATAGCTTATTAGCCAGTAATATGCCTACTAGTATATACTAACTTACTACTTGGAATAGTCATAAGATTTGAGCAATTGCTAGCAAGACTGAATATGAACTTTACACAGCCAAAGCTATTTCATGGCACAAAAGCTTTTTTCTTTCATTCGTGAATGACATTGATGCAATAACTTTCAATTCATGTGACAATAACTGACTTTTTTGTCAAGTAAAAAGATAAAAGAATTGTGGAAACCCCTACTCTTTTACTGCCCAAGGTTTTTTTTTATCTAGCCTATATATAACCCCAGAAATTGTCAATATAAACAGTTTAATTTAGGCTTAATTTAACATAGCTACTAAAGGATGTAGCCAGAGAGGTTTTTGTCTATCCTGACCCAAAAAGCATGCATTGACGCATACTTCGAAAATCCACCAGAAATAATCGCAATATATCCATGAACAGTTATAACGCAGTTACTGAAGGATGTAGCCAGCAACATTTTTATCTGTCCGGAACAAATCCTTATGCATAATTTGCTTCGACTAATGAGATTCGAACACAGGACCTATTGGTTGCAGGTCCGTGTCTCTAACCACTACTACTACTCACAAAAAACTGCCTGGGTACTAACTAAAGACAACCTGCCCTTCACAGACGCAGAGTTATTTAAAGATTTGCATAGTTGCAGGATATAACAAGACTCACTCACTCACAGTCCGCTTACACAGTCTGGCAAAAATGTTTTCATTGAGGGACACATAGTACTGTTGGCCAATAAGGGGTGGACAGACCTGGTTGCTTTGCGTTGGGACTGTATATGATCCAAACAACTGCACGTTCATGTAACTCTTGAAGGAAAAACTGTGTTTTCTTTGGTCATTTATCCTGTTTTCCATGTCGATTAAGTACAAAAGAACACTGGATATTTCAATACAGTTTGATAACTTGCCTGTTTGAGTGTATGAAGAGGGTTGAAAAAGCATATACATTTTATAACTATGAACTAGACAGAAAACCCATGTTGAATATAAAATGCCATGATGGCAATGTAAAATGCCATTCCTTTGGGGCCCTATTTTCTTTCGTTCCTGTACTGTAATCCTGAAAATGTGTATTTTCAAAAACAACACTCCTGACAACATTACATCATTTTGTAACTGTATTGTTACGATCTTTGCAACCTTTGCACTGTAAGGTTTAGCGATTTACTAATTCCCGTTAGCCAGCTTCGGCTAGTTATTAGCTGGCTCCATTTAGCTGTATGCTGGCTCCAGTCAAGTTTTTGTTAGTTTTGGTTAGCAATTGTTAGCTTACTCATCCTTGTCCTATTTGTGTTAACTGGGAGGTTATTTGCAATTGTCCCATCCTTTTACTAGATGTTACTACACAAGCTGAACATGAAGGTATTTTACACACAGGCAAAAATTTACTGCTGTCACGGGTTGTGTAGTGGAGACGAAGAACCAGACGCAGCCTGAGTGGCAGTCAATGTGATTATTTTTTATTGAAAATAAACACGGAGCACTTAAACAAACTGAAAAGAAACAAAGGTTTTTACACAATCGATACTCACCACTAACATGACACACATGGCAACAAGCAACATTGACCGACCAATGAGGGGAGCAGAGGAGCAACATGTAAACACATAATAATGGTGGAATTGGGACCTGGTGTGAGTGATTGTAGAGACAAGACACATAATAAGTCCGGGATGTGTTCGTGAGGCACGGGAAACCAGGAAAAGCGGGAGATGACGGAGCAGTCCGTCCCCTCCCCATCACAACTGCTTTATAAGCATTTTGTGAAAACTTCTGATGTAAGAAGGGCTTTAAATTTGATTGATTGATGACTGTTTATTTCTTGAATATGACTTACCAGTTTCCACTTCCATCTTCCAACATGAGATGACCATGTGTGTCCGTAGTGTTTGTCATGCAAATTGTCTATACATCTTTAGTTAAAAAAATCATGTCATTCTTAAAGGGCAGATTATCTGCTATCACTAGTATTCAAACTAGTAATACAGCATTAATCCACAACACCAAATCATTAGTTCATACTCTTTTGGCCCACTGAGTAACCAGTGTGCTGAAAAAATTACTTTGTATCCCCTTAAGTGATGAATTATCCGACCTTAACAATAACTAACTATTTGACCCCTTAGTACCACTATAATCCATTTAGAACGAATACTTGACCATTAGATAATGTAAATGAATGATTTTAAACTATGTATTCAGAATTGAGCCTAGCCTATTTGTTACATCCCTTGGTTCTAATGTTGTTTAGTGAGTGTTCATGTGAGTGTGTGTGTGTGAGCATGCATGGGAGTGGGCATGTTGGCTTGTGGGTGTCCCTTTCAGATTGTATCTGCAGCTGTCCGATTGGATTCCATTTCCTGCCGGCATTCCAATTCATCGATTACCCTTCCTTTTTATCAGTAATCACACCTGGCATCATCCCTCAGCAGCCAATCATCGTGGCCCAGCCGCTGAACAAATTGTCAACTGTTTTCCATTGCACAAGTTCCCTCTGTGTTCTGTGTAATATGTGCTGGAGTAGTCATTTTTAGAGAGTGTTTCATGCTCTATGTGGTAGCTAGTTATTCATGCAAACAACTAACTACATGAACGTATTTCCTGTGTCAACATAAAACAATTACAGTACACATTGTTAGTTAATGCATTTGTTCATCATTCGTTTACATTAACTACTGTATTTGTAAATGTTTGTTTATGTACCCTTATTGGAAAGTGTGACCCTGATTCCTTTACAAGGCACACTGCTGAAACAGGTGTGCTTGCATTGCTGAAAACAGGCACAAAGCACTACTCAAATATGACATCTTTGACTAGGCCCTGAAAGTTAACAACTGGACAAGAGCGGGGCTGGCCAAGCTGCCTACCCTTGGAAGGTTCTGCAACTTTCTAGCCTTCCATCGGGACATTAATGCGATGTATGATATGAGGGTGACTTCAAGCCATAATCCAAAAGGGCCTAAATTATTGTTCATTACCATTTATGCTGTAGTGGTATTTACGGAGTAGTAACTGTCAGTGGAATGTTAACACCATAGCTAGTAACTTTCAGTTTTTTGTGTGTATTACAGTACAAAAACATCTTTATAATGCATTTAGAACAACACATTGGCTATTGATCCCGTATTTACTGTAGCCAGTTTGCACAAATACTGCAAGATATTTATTTGGAACACATTTGATCGGAGAATGGATGGGAATACATTTAAGGCTGCGTAACAATGGTCTCAATACATGTGAGGTAACAGAAGAATTAAATAATAAATTATTATTTCACTCTGACTCCTGCAGTTCACCATAGGAAGAAAATGTCCTACACAAAAAAAACTTTTACAAATGCATGTCACGATTTTCTGATACGGAATTTGTGTAGATGTCCCAAAATCCTGTGATACTGTGCTGTGTATGCAGCTATAATATATGTTGTGGGACATCAACTATTTTCATGGGGGCACAGCAACAACACAGCACAGTGGTGCAAGTGAAAGTCTGAGGGCAAAACAGGAACTCAGAAAACATACTGGATATGCTAACTGAACAGCAGTGGCTTCATGTGCTGTAGTAAGTTGGGCTCAGTGGGTGGTGAGGCTACGGCATATTTTATAGCCGTCTGTGAAAAGACAAGTGACATTCACACAGCACAGGCTATTAGTAATTTTTCTCTCCCCCAACAGGCAGCATTTCTTCCACTCTGTAAAGATTCTCGAATCACTCCTGATGAGAAGCAAGTGTGGAGGATGTGGGCCTGGCCCTACTAATGGTATCACATTACTTACATCCACCCATGGTGCTCACCCCACACTCACTTTCCAGGCGTGCTCTCTTGAGGGACCTGAACCTCTTTGGCCTGCACGCCCTAATGAGAGCAACACAGGACAACGGTGCCATGTTTAGGGTGGTTGTCTTGGAATTGAAATGTTCGTACACTCCTTTGTCTAATAATCTCTTCAGGACATGCTTTACCAAAAGTTCTGTTTTGATAGTTCGCTATTATATCTAGAACTAACTGTTCAAGATTTATAACCAAAGCAAGCAATTTTTAGCATGGTTATTCTGTCCATGATAAACTGTATTAGCCAGTTAGCTTGCAAAAATCATGCAATATCACTTCTTTCAATTAGATTAACTGCTGGTCTGACAGCCAATAACTTTCCTTCTTGCATTCTGTGGCATTTCCTGTCCTGCTTGTCTGTATCTCTCCTTTCTCTGACTACCTAAATTGTTTTGTCATCTTGATATTCCAACATTTCCTCTTATTCTTCCTGCTCTCATTCTTATACATCATTTGTAATGTTAGTTTAATACAGAGTAGTTCAAAAAATTTATCTGAAAAGTAATCACAAGATAAAAAAATAAAGTACAACACCGCAAACACAATTGTGACAATGTCACATCTACAGACCTTCACCATGACACAGAGAGCTTTGCAACTTATAAAAGGATGTATTTTGGTGTTTTTGGAGACTTTGTTTACAGTCATCTAGCATTCAGTCTGTTTGGGCAGCTTAGATTCAAGGGCCTCAGGGGGAAGGGGGTGAAGGGCCTCGGGGGCAAGCCAGTCAGTCATTGTCAGAGATAGACAGGTCCGCAGCCTCAACAATGCACTTTGCTTCCCTTCAAGTTCTCCATCCTTTATAGATGAGTGATTAGCTATATATATATATATATATATGGAATGTACAAATCCAAAAGTATTTACAGTGTCAAATGTAGCTTATTTTGCTCTGTATTCCAGCACTTTGGTTTTGAAATGACTGTGGGAATGAATTACACACTGTTCATTTCATTGTATTTATAATTTAATATTTAGACCATTGGCTTCACAGCTGTTTCTTATTAGACAGAAGTATTAATTTGCATGGCCTCAAAATGACCTAAAAGATCCTACATAGTTCTGGAAAAGGTTATTGTGGAAAGATGAGATGAAGATTAACATACCAAAGTGCTGGCGAGAGGAATGTGTGAAGACAATAGGATAACCCACACATTGGGTGGTGCTTCATCATGCACCAGGAGAATGACTTTAAGCTCATTGCCTTAGCTAACATCAAATGTTTTTGACTGGCCATGTCAATCGCCCATTGAGCATGACTTCCACATGCATATTACAGTAAAGGTAAAAAAGACCTTAAAACAAGTAGGAACTGAAGGTGGCTCCACTTAGGAGCTTAGGAAAGCAATGTCGCTTGTATTGCTTTACAAACTCAACACGCCTCAGGTTCTCCAATTACCCATGGTGCAGTGCCTGAATAAGCCATGATAAGTCAGGTGTGACAATGAACGCAAATACTCAACATACAGTATATTAAAAAAATCAAATTATGTTAATTGGATGGTTATCAACTTCAATAAAGGTTAATGTGAAAATCATCGTCCTCAATAAACTGCATTACATCTAGAAACAAATTTGACAAAAAGAGCTTATACGAATGGGTCGTAATATTTAGCACTCTCTTAAAAAAATACACGCCTATCGGACATACTGTAAATAGCCATATTCTGCACCTGTTACAATAAGGTAATATACTAAATTGAAGAAAATAAACTCTGTTAGATCCATGTTTTGACTATTCACCAAAAACAACGTCCTTCTGACATCACAGCCTGTATTTGATTGAACTCTTAACCTAATTTATTTAATGGTATTTACTTCCACCAACTCCTAAAATAACACCTGCATCATTGATATATAATGAAGTAACACAGCCTCTCAGCCTTACTCCCATGAGTCAGACAAATAAACGGAATAACTACAGGGCGGGTCCAGTAAATGCCAGATGTTCTGGTCCATCTTAATTGGTGTTGTTGGGCAGGAAGATTGGAATTGGAAGAAAAGTGGGCCTCAAGGGAAAATAAATTGGCAAGTTTGGGTGCTTTATTAGTAATACCTAGTTTCATTTCAGGTCCCAGTCAGTCCCTGGTCAGGCTACACTGTAGATATATGTACAGAATACCTAAAAAGAAGACATGATCTTAAATGTATCCCAACAACAGAATAGCAACAAATGGCATGCACACATGCATGGGAAAATCCCTTTCAGAATATGTAGATATTTATTGAAACTGCCAATGGTTTGCTGTTTCACACAACATGCTTATGGGGGATTAGCATTGTAGTAATAATGTTGAGTCAAGAGTGGTAAATGTGGTTATCAAAAATCTAATTATTCTCATGAAAGCAGTACACAACTAGGGCAAATGTCTTCCTTTTGTTGTTGTTGTTGTTCTGTGGTCAGGGTGAATTTAGTTTGATTAGTTATATGACTTGCAGTATGACCCTCACAATCCACGATTGCAAAGGCCACATTCATATAATCCATCAATATTAACCGATATGGCATTCCACCATCTTCAAAATGTGAGTAGAACAAATTATTATAATACAAGCGCTGAACACAAATGTACTGTATTAGAAGTCCTAGTCTCAGAGATGTGGCTTATAGTGGTCATTTTACATGCCAGAGTTGGAAATGGAGATGCATTTTAGTGCTGGCTAGGAAAGGACATTGATTACTGCCTTGGCAGACACTTCTGTGCTCATTATATATTGCCTCCTGTCTGTCCACAAAAGATGTATGCTCCTCATTAGACGCAGTCTCTCCTGGCCTGATCAATTGATCAGAATGAAATTAGGCCTTTTTGCAATGGCTTGTTGATTTAGAAGCTGCACTGCTTACTGATATTGATAAATAAATACCAATTAGCGCACTGTATTTGTCAGCATTTTTAAGATCCCAACATCTTAATGGATTTTTTGCCAAGATTGTTTCAAGGTAGTTTTGTTTTTAAAAGGGTGATCCTCAAATATCTATTTCTAGTATCAATCAAGAGTTGAAACAATGACAGACACCATCTTGTATCTATCTATGTAACCTGTCCCCAGGCTATTCCACACAGCGCAAATACACTTCAGTGGTGGTATTCAAATCTAAAATTTGGAGCCAGTTCCACTCCATTTTTTCCTGTCAACTCCTTAATCTGGGACTAATTTAGAACTGGAACATCAGGTAGGTGAAGTAGAACAGAAAACCAGAGGGCTCCGGACCTTGCGTTGAATACCCCGCACTACTGTTGTGATGGCAGTTCCATTGAATAGAACACTTATGGAACTATGCAACGAGACAAAATTATCTTGGCCCAATGAGGGGTTTTATTACTTGCAGAGAGGAAATCATAGTTTACAAAGTAAACCATGAGACATCTCTGAGGTAATATTTTGTACATGGTTGCAAATTCTTTTTGCTACCTTTAGACATCACCAAACATCACATGACCATAACACCACGTTTGCATTATGCTCCATTTGCCACTTGCTGTCTGATATAAGGTTTGCATTTGTATGATCTACTCACTACCTAGCCAAATAGCTTTTCTCATACCTCTCCAGGCTCCTTTTGCCATGTTGAAGCTAAACAGTGCCTTCATTACTCTCCTTGTATCAGTTGATTTTAGTGAACCTAATGTTTCTAATTTACTCTTATCTGCACCATGCTGGCCAATTTGACTAGAATTCACACTTCTTTGGTGTTTCCGACACCAAATGCAAAACCTACAATCAAGTGTCAGTTTCTGTCCATTTGTTATCCATGAACATAATTCATGCCTAAACAGTCCTGTTAAAATACAATAAAGAAAAAAAATAAAAAGGATTATCTGGCCTATGAGGCTTTATTATTCCTTGAATTAAATTAAAATAAGATGCAGTGGACACAGCTTGCCCTGACACATAGCACTGTATGGAATTGCAATCTTAGTGACCCTTGTGATCAATCTTTACCATACACATCGAATACCAGGCTACTTTCAGTCTAACCTATGTCCAACAGAAAGAGACCAAACATAACATATTAATGAAATGCATAATTCATTCCCAATAAACCCTTTAAACAATCAAGGTCCCTCCTTGTCCATATCGTGAGTCATGCATCAACATCATACTAACAACCCAACATATCCTGAAGGTATCACCACACTCAATTCCAATGAATGAGTGACAGTTTTTACCTTTGAAAAGGAATATGGCACTATTAAACATAACAGGATAGCTGTTGTAATTATCACTATTAAGCAACTAAAAAAAAAAAATTATGTTAAGGTAGTGATCATATGTAGTCCTCTGCCTGTCTTGTGAGGAATGAACATACATACAAGATCACAATGCCAGTCAATTTAGGAAAACTATTGATTGTAAGGAATGAAGCTAGTTTCCCATCAAATGTCCTGTAGTTCTAGTCTTGAGTCTTCTCGGTCATTTATCAGTGATGTAAAGTTCCATTATCAGTTATTGCAGTCAGTGTGATGTGGACACAGCAAATTGCCTGGTTGTCCTAACAAGTCAATGTAGGTGTAAAGGACCAGCGAGTTTCTGACACTTCACTAATTCAAGATTAACACCACAACAGTGTCTTCCACAGTGTTGGGACCATGTGACCTTTCCAGTCAACTGGTCTGTGGTACTCTGACCTGTGGTATGTGGAGTCCTTCAGGTGGATTCCGGTGGATTCTCCTTTCATCTCGCTGTTGAGGATTCAGAAATGGAGTGTGAAGCCAAGTGATCAGACCCTGGTATCGTTCTGCCATGTGAGTGGTCAGGAAGATTTGGAACTGATTCGACCAGTGTAGTTGTAGAAATCCTTATTGAACATTTTGCTGGTACTCACACACTCGGTTGTCTGTGTCCAGTCAGTGACGTGATGTATCATCAGAAAAGGGGTTGTGATGTCCCGATCTGTTGAAAGTGTAACTGCAAAACAATGATTAGTGTGGTTCAACAGTCCATCAGACTTTCATGCACTGGGTATGATTCCGTCAACTCCCAACAAAGAAGACAGTAGATCAGTCCTGAAAACTTGTGGATCTCAGAAGTTCCATCATAAGAGTGAACTTGTCTTATTTAGACAAGTTTCCATAAAGGTCTATGTCAAATTTCCTTTCCCATCCAGAACTGGGTTGTTTGATGTTTCATTCAATGTGCTATATTTATGACCGATAGCACATGGGAGTGGAATGAGATTCCATTGTCCGATCAGACTTGACTTTGCCTAGCCAAATCAAAAAATTGTTACATCTATGCTATTCCACCATTAAAATGTTAGACCTTACGTCAAACAAACAGTTTACAAATTAAACCAATTAAAAACATACTGTAGATGGAAAATGTAACCATCTAACTCCTTTTAAGTACCAATTTGATTTGCTTTGAACCATAAGGTCAACTCTTTTTAATCATAATCAATGATCATATCATACATCCTCCCTGCTTTCACTTCATTAAGTCAATGGAAAGTGACACCATGAGTGAAAGCAGAATCACAGCGAATACGGCAACAGGAGGCGCCATCCTGAACCCGCACTGGCTATCATTTCGGGACAGACATGAAAATTAGAGAATTGGTAATAGGGAAGGATCTGGAATCCATTCGATACAGTGTTGCATACTCGATATTCATCAAAACAACAATGTGAAAATGTTAAAAACACAAACCTTCTCTAACACAATCAAAGACATCAAATGGTCAACATGGTCACTTATAAACCATTTAACGCATTGACACGTTTGTCTTGCAAAGCTAAACAGCTCTCAAATTCTTTAATTGGCTATATTGCATTTATAAATTCATGTAGTGTCTTGGCATATGCCTAACTAAATTGGTTTGCCCACGATAAGTTGCGCAACTAAACTGTAGGAGAGAAAAAACTTTGAGCCCAATTCCATTGGTATACCAACTGCAACCACTAGGGTGATAATATTAGCATATCCACAGCACCAAAATTTAACATCTTTACAGGCAACGACCAAACTACCTTGTGACAAAAACAAGGTCTTGATTAACCTTCTACATTTAAGTAAAATTCTTCAACTGTTATAGATTTTTATTACAAATAGTGATGGTCAGCAAAACCCTAAATCACAACTTTTGTGCATTTTCTTTGAACACGTCTGTGGTTCTATTTACAAAATGACTATCATCAACAGTGGGGGATGATGTTTGCTCTCTTACCTCACTATAGTTGGTTTCAATATCATACATTTCAACATTGAAGCTATTGAGAGGACAATATATTTAGTTTTCACTTAATGTTTGATTATCCCAAAACTGAATATGCTTGTGTTGATGAAATTACCATTGTTGAGACCCGTCTGAACACTCAATTTTAACCCTTAGTAATAGGCTACCTTGAATCAATGGGAGAGGTTGTTTGGGGTCATCCTAGGGGTCAGCCCCCCTTCCTGGAGCCCCTTGACTTCACACACATATGCGAAGCCATAAAAAAGGCCAAATCTTTTGTTTAAAATGTATATGAAATTTAAGTTTCCACATTAAAAAAATCGGACATGTTCCTCAGACTGTCTCTGTAGCAAGATATGTTAGATTTTTCAACTTAGCTGATATAATTCGTTAACTGAAAATCTAATATTGCGGTTTGTAAAAATATGCTTGTTTTTATCTAAACAGCAACTTAACATTAAGGTGGAAATCAAGAAAACTTAAGAATGGCAATGTAGACAGAAAACAGATTTATGATGTCACTAAAAATCAAGGTGCAATAGGTAATCCAAAGACACTCAATGTAGGCCTTAAACACTGTTACATCAATACCCTATTTGTTCATAAGTCAATTTAGCATTTTAGAATTTAAACTCAAAACACAAAAAAACAGGCTATTCCTCGAATACATATTACAACATGTTCAAGCATGACAGAACAAAACAGGCTATTTACCACTAAAGTGCTTTCACATTAATATTCACTTGAAAAAGCCAGCTCATTATCAAGGGGAAGTGATCGGATTTCCTTGATAAGCTGCAGTACTCAATATTTATGTACAACACATTTTTGGAAACACATTAAAAACTGTTAATCAATGATTACATAAGATCATTTCAGTTCCAGGTATCACCAGGAAATCCTGTCTTTGATTCCTGAATTCCATACATGCTGCTCTGCATGTTGGCAGAATGTCTCATGTTCCACCTGTCTGTGCATCCTGTCTTTTTTCTTCAGGTCCTCTTGCGCCATTCATTCTGCCAATGGCCAGGGATTCCACAATAGTCACATGATCCTGGTTTCTTTTTGAATGGGCTTTGAGTGTCGTTAGATGTTTTTCCTGCTTTCAAGTCCTTATTTTATTTCAACTTGTCGAGTTTAGACATTTGTTCAGCCATTTATGTCACGTCCCCGCCTCCGTGATTCCGTGGAGGCCAGTCCTTGCCTCCCTGAGCACCTGTTCATCATCATCCACTTCCACACCTGTCCCCAATCTATGATCACGGTCCTACAGCATGTTCACGGATGAGATGCGCAAATTGTTCGACCATCCGGTCAGAGGAAAGGACGCTTCAGCCCGTATGTATGCACTGCGCCAGGGGAGGCGAAGCGTTGCTGAATACACCATTAAGTTCCGCACCCTTGCTGCCAAGAGTGGATGGAATGGAGAGGCTTTACAGGCAACGTTCACTAATGGTCTCAAGAACCACTTAAAGGACGAGCTGGTCTCCTACCCTGAACCGGATATTCTGGACGGCCTCATCGCCCTGACCATCAGGATGGACAACCCTGCTCGGGAGCGCAAAAGGGCGAGGCAGCTAGGAATACTTCCGTCGCCACAGGCACCTGGATCATCCGCGACTGAGGAAGTCCCCTCTTCCCGAGCCTGTTACACCCCTGAGCACGGATCCTGAGCCGGTGTGACTGGGCTGTTTTCAGCTAGATTGGACGGAATGTCAGCAACGGAGACAGAGTAACAGCTGCCTGTACTGTGGCCGTCCGGGGCATTACATTGCCTCCTGTCCTCCCCCAAAAAATCAGCAAATTAGCTAAACCTTCCACATTAAACCCCAGTTCTCGGATCCTGTTTTACGCCACCGTCTGCCATAATGGCCAGTGTCTCAAGATCCAGGCCCTGATTAACTCCGGAGCCGACGACAGTTTCCTGGATATCGTCTTGGTGTCTTAGCTTGGGCTTTCGACAGAACCATTAAAGGAGGCTATAGAGGCTGTTTCCGTGGACAGCAGGCGATAGGCCAGGGTCACGTCCAGAACTGAACCCGTTCAATTGCTGCTCTCTGTTTATCACTCTGAGACAATCCGACTGTTAATCACCAGTTCTCCCCATATTCAGCAAATTTTGGGACAATCCTGGCTATTTAAGCACAACCCTGTCATCAAGTGGGCTGCAGGTACTATTATCAAGTGGATCTCTACCTGTCATGCCGACTGCCAGCGAGCGGCTTGTCCCCAAATCATGCGAGCTCAGACCACCAGTGATCAACCACCCGACCTGACAGGGGTGCCCGCCGCCTATCACAACATCGGGGAGGTGTTTAACAAACAGGGTGCACTTTCGTTGCCACCGCATAGGCCCTACGATTGTGCCATTTAGTTACTGCCTGGTTCCACTTTTCCCAAAAGCTGCCTATATATCAGGGACTTCCTAGACTCCGGTTACATCCATCTGTCCTCCTCCCCTCTGGCAGCCGTTTTTTTCTTTGTGGGGAAGGACGGCACCCTCTGTCCCTGCAATGATTAACGGGGCTTGAACAGCATCACCGTAAAGGATAAATACCCCCTTCCTCTGATGAACTCTGCCTTTGATTCCCTCCAGGGCGCCACAATTTTGACTAAGCTCAATCTCCCGTAACGCTTATCATCTGGTAAGAATCAGAGCAGGGGATGAATGGCTCACGGGTTTCAACACACACATCGGTCACTTCGAATATCAAGTGATGTCATTCGGGCTTACCAACGCCCTGGCGGTATTCCGTTTTGTCAATGATGTACTGGGGGATATGATCAGACGATTTGTCTTCGTCTACCTGGATGACATCCTCATCTTCTCCAGGGACATTACGGAGCACGTCCAGCATGTTCGACAGGTCCTTTTTCGTCTGCTGGAGAACCGGCTATATGTAAAAGCGGAGAAATGCGAGTTTCACGCATTGACCATCTCCTTCCTGGGAAACATCACCTCGCAGGGGCAGGTGAAAATGGATCCGTCCAAGGTGGAGGCGGTTTTGGAGTGGCCGAGACATGCTCTATGAAGGATTTACAACGTTTCCTGGGTTTCGCCAATTTCTATCGGCGGTTCATCCAAAATTACAGCCAGGTGGCTGCTCCCCTGACTGCCCTTACCTCCTGTGCCAAGACTTTTACCTGGACCCCAGTGCTGGAGGAGGCCTTCTGCGACCTCAAGGCTCGCTTCACCTCTGCTCCTGTCCTCTCCCAGCCGGATCCGTCTCGCCAGTTCGTGGACAAGGTGGATGCCATTGGGGTTGGGGCGATACTGTCCCAGCGTAACCCTGAGGATGGGAAGCTCCACCCCTGCGCGTTTCTGTCCCGCCATCTGTCCTCTGCCGAAGTGCTTTACGACGTCGGCAACCGCGAGCTACTGGCTGTCATGATCGCCCTAGAGGAGTGGCGTCACTGGCTAGAGGGAGCAGAGCAACCGTTCCTCGTTTGGACCGATCATAAGAACCTGGAATACATTTGATCCGCCAAACGCCTTAACTCCCGCCAGGCCAGGTGGGCCCTGTTCTTTGGTCGGTTCACCACAAAACGTATAGACCTGGATCGCGGAATGGCAAGCCTGATGCACTGTCCCGCGTTTTCTCAGAGGAGGAGTGCCCCCTGCCCAAGGGTTGTGTAGTTGGTGCGGTTTTGTGGAAGGTCGAGGAGGCAGTGAAGGCGGCCCTCCTGCACAACCCTGGACCGGGAAATGACCCAAAATCTTCTTCTGGAACAAATTGAACATTTTCTCTTGGCGACAGTCAGCTAATTTAATGCTCTTTTATATGTCATCAGCTCATGATTCAGCCATTTCGTGAATTTGTAATGTTTTTTTTCAATTAAAGATGTAATTTTCTTTACTTCGGAATAATAATGTCCTTTTTCGGAATGAAAGCGATGCAGGAATGAACGCGACGCAAGTATTTGTTGATCCTCAATCTTGTCTGCAGCTTGGGTAAGGAGGGCCCACTGATCTGAGGTTGTGCCATAGACCATGTGATTCCCTGAGAGACCTTATCTGCATTGCTATTGGAAGCCAGTCATCAGATGACCTAGCACAACGATGTTAGTGTATGGTCAATGAAGAATGGACTAAGGAACAGCAGATGCACTAAACTCCATTGCATGGCGTGCGTAACGGCCACCATTTTGGTGCAACCTGGTGTTTTTCTTACGTAGGCGGTGGGGCATGTACGTAAAAAAAACCTACGTCAATCGCTTCATTGGAATTAGCCGCTTAACGGTAAGGGAAATTTATATAAATTCATAATCTATTAAAAACTATATACAGCTCCGCGAATCCGCGTATCTAGATTGGGCAGGGTTTTAATCTGACGCTTACTGAACGTACAAGGCGAAGAACAAAACATCCTAATACTTGTGTGGTGGTGAACCCAGTCATTTAGTAAGGCCATTATCTGTTTTGGCTCTGCTCACTTGTACCGGATGTGCCTAAAACAAATAGCAATAGTTTTGGCAAAATTTCTCAAGGGCTGTAAACAACTTGTTATCTTTCTAAGCTGGTGAGACATCTAGACTAACCATCAATAGGAGGGGGACACAGTGGGCTGTACTGAATCTATATAGGCCTGAGTTCAACATTCAGAGATTTTGACCTGACTCTGCTGAGATTGTTGTTAACTGCTCCAGGTTAATATATCTTGAATAATGCTTTACTTGTGAAAATAATCTACAGTCTCTGTGCCTTTCTCATTTAGTGATTTCCTTGACTCTTGTCTCATCAAACAAATTGACAGACAAGAAACAATAGGGCAGCAGGAACTTACATAGGGACACAAGGGGGCAAACAAGGCACACGCAGAAACAATAATACAAAAGGACTAGCTACATTTGAAATCAATGGATATAAACCAACAGGCCACATTCACAAACAAAAGCAAAAACAAATCCGGAAAAAAACAGAACATTAAAGTGTCCCCCCCAAGGCGGAGCCATATAGAAGGCTCCACCTTGGTGCAAGGACCAGGGGCCGGTGGAGGGAGACCAGGGGCCGGAGGAGAGCAAACAACAGAGGCCGGAGGCTGCGGAACAGGGGCCAGCGGAAGGGGATCAGGAGCCGGGGCCGGCTGAGGGGGACCAGGGCCAGAAGGATTGGGAGGAGTTAGGGGAGCTGAAGGCACCATGAAAGGAGTTGCAGGAGGAGGTTGCTGCCCCACCAGAGGAGCAGGAACATGAGTGATGTGATGACTACGCCATCTACTGCCCATCCTCCCCCTGCAGGAGGCGGGCTTCGGCGTTCGATGTCACCGGCCTTCTGACACCATCGCCCATCTCATCAACTCATTGCACCTGTTGTCTCGTCTAGCGCACCTGATCATCATTCAGTCATTCCCCTCAGTATATATGTTCCCTCTGCTCCCTTTGTCTGTGTGTGTTATTGTCTCGACGCAAAGAGCATATGTCAGCTCGTTATAATAAATGTACTTAAACTTACTGGCTCCGCAGCCGCTTTATCGTTCCTGAACACAGTTGACATCTGCCAATTTATTATTACAATTATTTTGAGATAAAATAAAAAAATGAGGCATGCAATGGGAATCTGTTAACCAAAGTATCTTATTTAATAGTGTACTTTTTATTATTAAAGATTGGAGAGGAAGGATAAGAGAGTGAGAAGGAAAACTTAAGGGAGTAAAAAGAGTGAAGTGTAGAAGATGTGGTGTTAGTGTAAAGAGAAGGAAAGGAAGAAAGAGAAGATGAGTGAACAAAAGAGGTGATAGATTGTAGTAGAAGAAAGAGTCTATTGTCTCTGTTTTTCAGTTTTGCTAATGTTCTTTTCTGCTCCTATTATGCCCAGACAACCAGGGCTACTGAATGGCTGTTCAGATTGGACAGTTCAGACTTTTTTGTGGTGTTTCTGTAATATACAGTGGATATAAAAAGTCTACACACCCGTTAAAATGCCAGGATTTTGTGATGTAAAATAATGAGACATAGATAACTCATGTCAGAACGTCTCACTTTTAATGTGACCTATAATGTGAACCACTAAATTGAAAAACAAACTGATATCTTCGAGGGGAAAAATGAAAAATAAAAACCTTACAATTACCTGGTTGCATGTGTGCACATCCTCTTATAACTGGGGGTGTGTTCAGAATTAACCAATTACATTCAAACAGAAGTCTTTACACACCTGCCATCATATAAAGAGACTTTGATTAATCACAAATAAAGTTTGGCTGTTCTAGAAGGATGTTCCTGAAACGTTCTTAGTTGCAATTCCGAGCAAAAGTCATGGTCTGCAGAGAGCTTCCATAGCATCAGAGGGATCTCATTGTTGAAAGATATCAGTCAGCAGAAGGGTCATATTAACGCTTGAGACATATTTTCAAAATCAATGCCATGATTTCACAATTTTTGCCAGGGCATACAAACTTATGAGCACAATTGTAAGTGACATGTATGTTTGTTACCCAGAGAAATTGTTTGTATACTTCAGAGAACGTTCTGTTGTTATCTGTTCATTCTTGGTGTGTTCATGGCTTAAAATAAAAGCCTACTATTGGTAAACTCTGTAGCTGAATAATCATTGGGGTTTGAAAAGGGAGGGGGGTGAAAAGGAAAAGGGGTTAATGGGAGGGCACGGGTTGAAAGTCGCAAAATATCCTAAGCTCTTTACTACTGCACGCTGGTTAAAAGTGAAGTGCATGTTGTGACTCAATTTCTCACGGCTGTGGTATAACAATGGTGAGGTGTGTGTGTAGTGATATGTCCTAATGTCCACTGGTGGTGCAGAACGGAGTAGGAGAATGGATTCTCGTGTCTGATCTGGAATTGGCAACATTTAACAGAGATGTAAAGATAACTAGGTATAGGATAGGGGTATTTAGCACAGTGCGCTCGGCCTTTGGAGGGCATCAGGGTGCATATTATCCTCACCGTATCTCTGTCACCCTATAATTGTTGGAGTTGTCTTTTGTCCGATTATATCTTCATGACTGCCTTTTACATTCTGCATTGCTTTTGGTTGAGTAAGACAGTGTAGAAGTGACATGAATACAGGAGATATGTTCTCCGATGCAATCAAATGTGCACTGGATATAACTATAATACATCACATGTCGTCTTGTCAAACGGGCTATTTAAAGCAATGATCTATCTCTATTCCATTGATGTATGTAGAAAGAGGGGGATGAGAGTTTGATACATTAGTGACAGTAATGAAGGGCTAGATACTGTGATTTCTTCCAGTACCACGGTTAACTAATTGACTGTGAAATGTCTATGAAGTGAGGGGGCTATTTTTAGTTAATGATATTGTTACTGACTGACTCACACCATAGATGGAGCAGTATCCATCATTATTTCTGAGATGTTATTTCTACATTTATGCTTTGTTTAAAAGTCAGCTATTCCTTAACATAGTGTAGAAACCATCACCACTCACCACTTCAAGTAAAAATAAGTACAAGAAATAGCATTTTCCAGCTAAATGTGAATTGCAGTGAAAAGGAGCAACTGAAATAAAACCTTGCGAGAGCTCCGACATAGATTTCTTTATTAGTTGACAGACCTATGACATGATGTGTATATAGACATAAACCAGGGTAAAAAACATGTTTATGATCAATGGTTTTTAAAATGGCAATCCAAATAGGTATTTTGATGGGCTAACACTCTTTTTAGCTCCAGATTAATTGCCATGGTTATGGATATGAAACAAACTCCTTAAATTAGATATTGTAAAGAGTAAGAATGGCTCAAATTATACAAGATAACCCAATTTGGAACATATTACTCATGCAAATTGTTCCATCCATTTGTAGCACTTAGTTTGATGTTGCTGTTTGAAGATCAGAGATGTGGCATTGTTGTTACCTAAAATGATGCTGCATTATTGCTGCACTAGCACTGCTTTTAACCCAAATGTATTTTGTTGCTGGTTTTGTACATAACAAAAGCAATGCCTAAATTAAAGTTGGAGCCCATAGCTAAATGAATAACAACATTCTTCCACTACATGCATTTTTTGTAGAACAAACATCCTCATTATCCATCCACATCTGTGAGAAAATATCTGAAATGAAAGAATTTGCTAATAAAAAATTATTTGGATTAATTAATTATTGCCAAAATGAATATCTCAAGGGTTTAAAGTCAACAACATTTTGAAGTTGTCACTTGATTATCCTTGGTATCCTTCTGAAAAGTAGGCTAATGTTTATGCATCTGCCATACATGCTAAAGGATTAATACACAGTGCTTCTGAATCCTTCCAGCTGTGTTATTTTTCTCAAATGTAGTTACATGTATTTATTATGCTGTTTTCATCACCAGAATGGCACAGAGCGCTGTGCATTATATATCTGATAAAGCATTACCCGAGTGGCAAGGACCAACCTGGACTGTCCATTTTTAGAGGGGTTGTCCTACCTATATATGTTTGTTAATTAGATAGGACAGAGATTGAGAATAAAAATAGATGCTGAAATAGTAATGCACACAATTTGAAACTATTTTGCATGTAATTTGGAGGCAGCAGTTTATACCGCAATATTGCTTACCACCCGAGGCCAAAGACTGCCCCTGTTCTGATGGCACAGTTCTCTATTCCTGCAATGTCTTCTGCCTCAGTCTTGGCTTGGCATTTCGTGTCACATTCAATCGTCTGACTTTGGTTTGAACCTCAGCCGATGTCTTCCTCATAGAGCATCCCATGTGTCATCTGCTCATTCCTCTGACAGGGAGCTGAGACGACCAGAGACAATATGAAAAGACATACACTAAGACTGATCATTTTGCACTTCACATGTCAAATTGGATTTTCTCCTCGCTATTGTAAAATGAATGAATTCTCCAAAAATATGGAGAATGTAATTAGGAAGAATTGTAATTGTAATAAGTTCAGGGGTAAATGTATATAGTTTGTCAAAAGTCAAAACAGTTATGAACACGGCTGTGCTTTTCACATTGCAGAATATGAGGAAGATGGGCTAAGTTTGGTGGTGGCCAAATATTATTTGTTGGAAATGAATGAACCTAACTTGTTTTAAATTGGTTCTTTACATGTTTCTTCTATTTTTTGTTTTTCTGTAAAAAATATCTTGGTAGTTGTAATCCTTTTCACACCTTTTACACACATTATGAACAAAGCCGTGTGTTTAGGTTGCACCAAAAATATCCTGAGGTAAAAAAAATCTGGCAGTCAGACAACAAACAATGTGCAACAAGTGGATAAACAAGTTTGTATTAAATGTAGCTGCTCTGTTTATGGGAGACTTTAGAAAGGCTCTTTCATCTCTCTCCCAAATCAATAATTTTAGTCAGAAAACTGAAAAAAACATCAGATAAATGGTGTTATTTTGTGTTTGGAAAATATCTAGGATGTGTGAAGAGCGCTGTAAATGGAGTAATTGAAAAGGTCAGACCAAATCAATACATATTAACTTAAATGTAATGGGTGACCTCACATGCCAAGAGCACTGAGTGAGCAGATACTACTTGTAGGTATAATGCTGTTGTGTTCACACAAAATCTTATTACTTTTAATGAAACTGAGAAAATCTTTGGAATCTATCATTTTTTATTACACGTTCATACTGTGAAGTGTTTCATCTCCATACATAAGACCATTAGAGTGTGATGTAGGTGTAGCTGTATTATTGATGCAATAACAGATTGATGGTACTAATGTATTATGTCATTTGAAGTTTCGTCTCCCATTAAGACACCTTGAAGGTCTCGAAGCTTCCAAATTGATGTTGCATTTCAAGAAACCTCCCTCAACTAGCTCATTAAAGGCGTGGTTATTTTGGTGTAATACTGTTTTCACAATGCATAGAAAAGATTTCCCAGAAATCACTGAAACCATTACGACCCCTTTTTACAACCACTTTACAGGAGAAAACAAATGTTTTCGCCTATATACTGTATATACAATTGAATTGAGTATAAGCATACTCCAAAGTCTGTGAACCAGTTTTCTGAAAACACTGATCTGCAAATCATCTTACAATCACCCCAATGGCTACTCTGCCACACTTTGATCAACACTTACAATTTAACAAGCATGGCTGAAAGTCTCAAGGATACATTCTGTGTTCTGAACTGCCACATACGCTGGTATGCTATAAATGATGGAAGACAAGATAATTGCAGGACGTTACAACACTTTCTTTTGGACTCAATACTTTTGTTTGCAATGGGTAGTCCAACCATTGCCTTAAGTTTTGTGAGCATTTCACTGGAATGCTGACTGCAAGTCATGGAGGTTTAATGGGGAGTTGGCTATAAGTACCTATTTTTTGTATTGTAATGGGAAGAGGCACAGGGAACCACCAAAGATGTGGTCAAGGCGCTGGTGGGTGTTTTATTAACAAAGAGAAATGTGTCAGGACTAAAATGAAGGAGGAGCAGAAACAGCAGAGTCGACGAAAAAGTGAAATTTAATTGCTCAGGCAATCGGGCAGAGAGGGCTCGTCACGATGCGCTCGAGTGATGTCAGTGTCCAATACCCACACCACCGGCACTATGATGCACAACACCGGCAGCACGGGAGCCTCATCCACCGGCCTCTCTGTGTCATGCTGACAAGACAGCGCATCTGTCCTGATGTTTCGGTGGTCAGTCCAGACAAAGAAAGGGTGTTTAGCCCCCTCAAGCCAGTACCTCCACAGCAACAGGGCTCTAACCACAGCCAACAGCTCATGATCACCCACATCGTAATTTTGCTCGGCCACACTGAGTTTGTGTTACAACTCTCTGTTCGCTGGGAGAGAACGGCCCCGAGCCCACCGTCGGACATGACCACCTCCACAACTGGTCGACGGGTCAGGATGGGCCAGGACCGGAGCAGTGGGGAAAGTGTTTCAGTTCCACAAACACCCGCTCAGACATTCAGAAGGGAGGTGATCGGAGCCGTGACATGACTAAAGCCCCAGATAAACCTCCTGTAATAATTTGAGAAGCTTAAGAATTGTTGTACTCCCTGCACTGTGTTTGGGGTCGGACAATTACACACGGCGTCAATGTGATGCTCCTCCATAGCCACCCCTACGCTGGAAAAACTATATTGCAGGAAGGACACAGACGACTGGAAGAACATACACTTCTCGGCCTTCACGTCCAGGTCATCCTCCAACAGTGTGCCAAGCAATCTGCGCACCAACAAGATATGCTCAGCATGGGTAGCCATGTACATAAGGATGTTATCTATATACACCAAATTCCAAATTATTATGCAAATTGGAATTAAGTGTCATAAATATAGTTTTTCAATCAAACTCTACTGTCTATTCTGTCTCCAGGCTCATTGGATCACTGAAATCAACCTCAAACACCTGTGATAATGCGTTTGCCAGATTGAAAGATTGCTCAATTAAAAGAAAACTACTTTAAGAAGGATGTTTTACATTATAAATTAGGCCACAGGTTTCAAGCAATATGCGAAAGTAGATGTCCGCTGTGTCAAATAGTGCAATGCCCTGGACAAGGTATGAAACATTAGAAATTTCACAAAAACTTAAGCGTGATCATCACACTGGAAATAAATTTGTGGCTGATTCAGAGCACAGACGGGTTCTTGCAGATAGAGGCATAATGAGGAAAGTTACTGCCAGACAAAGTCATCGGATTAAGAGAGCAGCTGCTAAACTGCCATTACAAAGCAGCAAACAAGTATTTGAAGCCGCTGGTGCCTCTGGAGCCCCGAAAACCTCAAGGTGTAGGATCCTCCAGAAGCTTGCAGTTACGCATAGACCTACTATTCGGCCGCCACTGACCAATGCTCACAAGTAAAAACGGTTGCTGTGGGCCCAAAAATACACAAAGGCACATTTTCAAACAGTCTTGTTTACTAATGAGTGCCGTGCAATCCTGGATAGTCTAGATGGATGGAGTAGTAGATGGTCAGTGGATGGTCACCATGTCCCAATAAGGTTGCGACTTCTGCAAGGAGCTGGCGGAGTGATGTTTTGGGACGGAATCATGGGGAGAGAGCTGGTAGGCCCCTTTAGGGTCCCTGAAGGTGGGAAAACGACCTCGGTAAAGTATATAGAGTTTCTGACTGACCACTTTCTTCCATAGTACAAAAAGATCTGTAGCAAAATCATCTTCATGCATGAGAATGCATCATCTCATGCTGCAAAGTACACCTCTGTGTCATAGGCTGCTTTGGGTATAAAAAGAGAGAAACTCATGGTGTGGCTCCCATCCTCCCCTGAACTCAACCCTACAGAGGACCTTTGGAGTATCCTTAAGCAAAAGATCTATGGGGGTGGGAAGCAGTTTGCTTTAGAACAGCAACTCTGGGAGGCTATTCTGACATCCTGAAAATAAATTCAAGCAGAAACACTCCATAAACTCACAAGTTCAGTTGATGCAAGAATTGTGAAGGTGATATTTAAGAAGGGGTCCTATGTCAACATGCAACTTGCCCTGTTTGATTGAAATAGCTTTTGTATTTCATTAAATATGACCTCCTAATGCTGCCTCCTAAAGTCCAACAAATGACCATCTTCAGTTCTTTACTACCTATTAAATGTTATGCAACTCTGTTGTGCATGATAATTTGGAACAGTGCATTTTGAGTTTTCTATTTTTGGAAAATATACTGTCTCCATTGGGTGGTTTGTTCAATGAAATTCGACTTACACATTAACAGTTAATGACTTGAAAATTATACTGACTGTCATTTGCATCGACTATTTAGAAAAATCTGTGTAAAATATCATTTGCATAATAATTTGGAACGCGGTGTACACCACCCCGCCTTTGCATAACATGTCCCTGAACTTGTTGATGAAAAATTGAAAGATTGATGGGGCATTCATTAATCCATAGGACATCACTAAATACTCATAGTGGCCAGAGGTGGTACTGAAGGCTGTATTCAACTCGTCCCCCTCCCGGATACATACCAGGTTATAGGTACTTCTGAGGTCAAATTTTGTGAAAAAGCAGGCCACGTGCATCTTCTTGACCTCCACAGAGATCAGAAGAAGGGGGTAGCTGAAAGGGACCGTGATTTTATTCAGCACCTCGTAATCGATGCATGGGTGCAAACCACAGTCTTTCTTTGTCACATAAAAAAACTAGAGGAGACCGGTGACTTGAAGGGCCTAATGTATCCCTGTCCCAGAGCCTCCCCAACAAACGTGGCCATCGCTGCCGTCTTGGGATGGGACAGTGGATACATGCGACCCTTCGGGAGTACGGCTCCCTTCGTCAGGTTTATCATGCAATCCCCTGGGCTGTGGGGGGGCAACACTGTGGCCTTAGCCTTGGAAAAAAACTGCTAAGTCAAGGTATGCGGGGGGAATTGGCACAGCAGGAACACCTACATCGACACTTCAGTGACCACCCCAAGAGAATGTAACTACACCAGGAAACAACAGGATCATGAAAAGCTAACCAAGGGAAACCTAATATGATGGAATGTGGGAGAGCCGATAACATGCAAGGAGAGTGTTTCACTGTGCCTATTGTCGGTGATCATAAGGAGAGGTATCATACGTTCAGTGAATAACCCCGACCTAACAGCTGGTTGTCCAACAGGTAGGGGGCTGGTAGGGACCTTGAGGGCAATGCGCGCTTGTAAAGTAAAGGATCTATCAATACCATTCCCAGCAGAATCTGAATCTACCAGCGCCTTACACTGGGACGTAAGTGGAAAACTGGGGAACCTGACCGAATCGGTATAATGAGGGGAGAGGCAAGGGGTGAATGTGTGTGAGCTGCCTGGGAAGATACGGAAGTGCTGTACCTGTCGCCTCTCAACTTGGTGGAAGGAGAATGGTGTGGTGCAGAGGAATGGCCTTGTTTCCCCTTAGAGGCTCTCTGCACCTTTCCTTCCCAACCTCTGCCCGGGAGTGCAGCCGACCCCACGTCCATGGGGAGGGCGGTGTTGGGGTGGAACGGGCGGGCCTCTTCCTGGACGTCCTCAGGCAGCCAGCAGATTGTCGAGGTGGATGGACATCTCAACCAGCTGATCAAAAGAGAGAGTAGCGTCTTGACATGCTAGCTCCCGTTGGACATCTCCCTGAAGGCTGCATTGAAAGTGGTCAATGAGGGCCCCCTGATTCCACCCAGACCCCGCTGCCAGGATTCGGAACTCCTGCGCCGACCTTGTCCCATGCCGTAGATGTAGGAACCGTTTACCCACGCCTCTCTTCCCTCAGGTGGAAGGTCGAAAACGGCACGGAAATGGCTGACGAACTCGGGATAGCTGCCTGGGGTAGATCCCTCAGTGTTCTAAAGGGCAGTTCCCACTCCAGGGTTTTCCTCGACAGGCAGGAGATGAGCGAGCAGACCTTCTGGGCGTCCGTTGGCACAGGATGGATTGACTGAAGCGATCCATCCACTTGTAGCGGGAAACTCGGGAAGCAGGCCGCCGTCCCATTATAGTCCCGGGGAAGCAGAATGTGCACCGTTCCGGTGCCAGGTAGCGTAGGTTGGGGGGAGGTGGTGAAACGGCCGGTGATGTGATTTTTTGCTGGCAAAGCTCTAGGCGCTGTACCACTTTTAAAACGTCCATCACTATGCCGAGGCTGGCCAGCATGGACAAATTTTACTTTACCAGGTCCTTAACACCAGCCTCAACTTTGGCTCCTCTGTTCTATTACTGGGTGTTATTCTTTCAGGAGTAAAATGAAGGAGTGGAAACAGCAGATTCGACAAAGGTGAAATTTAATGTGGAACAATACACACTGAAATTATAAGCGCAACACTTTTGCCCCCATTCATCATAAGCTGAACTCAAAGATCTTAGACTTTCTCTATGTACACAAAAGGCCTATTTCTCTCAAATATTGTTCACAAATCTGTCTAAATCTCAGCTCATGATAAATGGTGGAAAAACAAGTGTTGCGTTTATAATTCTGTTCAGTGTAGTATCTTGAATACAGTCCAACGTAGCTTGTTAAACGAGACAATAACACACAGAGACTAGGGGAGTAGAGGGAACAGCTATAGTGGGGGGAATCATGTAAATCAGGACCAGGTGTGCGCTAAAGAAGACAATCAGGTGAGATGAACTGATGAGATGGATGGTGGTATCAGAAGGCGACAGCTGAAGCCTGCCCGCCGGTAGGGGGAGAAGAGGCAGCAGAGGGCGCAGTCATCAAAATGTGAGTGGAGGAGGTGAGGGTGGCCTCCATTACCCAGCCGTCTTTCCCCACCTCTGTCATGCAGCAGTTTCTGGTGCATCCTCTCTACCACTTTCGGTCTTAGCCCCAAGCTGTTAGCTTGGAGCCCTTATATACCTCTTCATATGAGGTCCCAATAGGAGGCAGGTGTGAAGGGCTGGTGCTAGCCAAGCTGACTCTCTACTTGAGAATATTCCTCAAGTAGACAGCTTTCTCTGTTGGGAGTTGGTGAAACACTGATTTTGGCATGGTTGACACCAATAATCTATGAGGTTATGCAGCGTTAGCTATCTCCCCACAGTACTGCAAAAGCATTGTTGTTGTAGGCGGGTGCAACGTTAGCTATGTGGTGTTTGTTCTTTCATTAAACACAATAAACCATAACATGCAAGAGACAGAAGTAATTGTTTGCTTATCTTTTACTAACTCCACCAAGGAAGACTCCAGAACCTTAATCACATGACTTTGGACAATGGCCCACCAGCATCTAACACAGTTCTGTTACTAGCAATACACTACAGCTCCTACCCACTACGATAAGATACCCTAACAACTTTTGTTTTGTCTTCAATAACACAAAATAGCTCTTTTTTTATGGTTCTACTATATACAGTCCCCAGTCTTTTCTATATTTACTTAATTGTAAATAATTGTAAATCTTTCATAAATTGTACTTTTACCCTCACAGATTTAAGCGCTGAAGGGGACTATATGCGCATGCAGGGTGCGTCTCTCTTCCGAAGTAGGAGGTGATGTTGCAACTACTGGTGTTTTGTCCAATTCAATCGTAGTGCAGGGGTATGTCTGGTAGATCATCTTCTGAGAGAGCATCTGATCTCCTCAACTGATCAGTGTGCCTTCTCCATGTAATTTCTGGTGCAATCTACGATGTAGGAGTGGCCCAGTTCATTCCCTGACATCGGTAGGTATCCACTTTTGGTTCCTTCGCAAGTAGAGTCCCCTATTTGCAGGTATCGCGTTTCACCACTGCCTCGCTCTTGCGTCAGCTGTTGGCTTTCGACACCTGAGATTTGTCTTGAGCAGATCTAATCTAGAACATAGAGGGTGTCCATGAAACAATATGGCTGGTGTCAGATTGGTCATAGCACTGCGATCCCCAAACAGGAAGTGGTTCAGTTTTTGACTCATTGTATAGTTGTCCTTCGCCATTACTCGCAAAGCATTCTTCAGACTCTACAAAACTCTCTGCCAGGCCATTTGTGGCCAGATGATATGGTGCTGAAGAAATGTGATGAATTCCTTAATTTCTGAGGAAATGTTGGAATTCCTCTGACACAAACTGAGGACCATTATTGCTCACCAGCTGTTAAAGCACTCTTGTTCTGGCAAACAATCCTCTTAACGCTTCAACAGCATGCGTTGCAGTGGTGGAGCTCATGTAAAACAATGACCATTTGGAGCACACATCAACTGCAACAAGGAACATTGTGCACAGGTCCTGCCAAATCCACATGGATCCTTTGCCATTGTATCACAGACCACTCCCATGGATGAAGTGGTTCTGCATTTGGCATCTTCTGTACATGTTCACATCCTGAGCAATGCTTTGCAAGTTGCTCTATTGCTGGCCATCAAATGAAACTCTGTGCCAGTGACTTGATTTTCAACACATCCAAGACTCTGGTTCGCAACTTGGCAGGTACGATGACTCTCACGGCCCACATGATAAATCTACTGTCCAGAGAAAGTTCATTGTGGCGCTGGTAATACTGTGTAAGTTCAGACTTCTGCTGGGTTGTCCAGGCATTTTAGTTGCCATATACACCTGAGACAAGTATGGGTTCTGGTTTCTCTCAGAATCATTTCGGCTGTAACCGGTAGACTTTCAATCTGGTTTAGGGTAAACATGTCTACAAGTGTTTCATCCCATGCTGGATTGGTGTTTTGGATCGGTAAACATAATAATGCATCTGCATTTGCATGGTGGTGTGTCTTTATTGAACTCAATCAGTACTGATTATAACAGAAATCACCCTAATTGCCCTGCTCAAGTTACCCTTGAATGTTTGGCCTTGTTAGACCCACAATGTGACACCCACAGGTGAAAATGACAATTAAAGGTGAATTTCCCATACCTGTGCCAATTAAAATTGCAATTAGTGTCTTTGTATTAATAGTCAATGGGTTTGTTAGCACTCACATGGATTTAGCAAGCTAAATACTGAGCCATGGGGAGCAGAAAAGAACTGTCAAAAGACCTGTGTAACAAAGTGATGGAACTTTATATATGTCATTACTTTCACAGTTTCAAAGCATTGCAACTGCCAGTCAGTACTGTTCAATCACTTATTACGAAGTGGATCTCTTGCTTCTAAGCCAAGGTCAGGCAGACCAAGAAAGATTTCAACCAAAACTGCCAGATGAATTGTTACAAAGAAAAACCCACAGGTAACCTCAGGAAAAATACAGGCTGATCTGGAAAAGCCTAAATGGTTTTTTCAAGGGGCACAATAGGACGGTACTTGAACAAAAGTTTGCTGCATGGTCGAGTTGCCAGAAAGAAACCTTCACTGCACCAATGCCAGAAAAAAGCTTGGTTACAATACGCCTGACAACATCTTGACACAGCTCACAGCTTCTGGCACACTAATTTGGAGTGATGAGACCAAAATAGAGCTTTATGGTCACAAGCATAAGCACTATTTTTGGAGAGGGCTCAACAAGGCCTATAGTGAACAGAATACCATCCCCACTGTGAAGCATGGTGAGTGAGCCAGCATGCTGATATTTTCGGGGTCTGTGAGCTCTAAAGGCAGGGTATCTTGTGAAAATTGTTGGAAAGATAAGTGCAGCATGTTATCAGAATATACCGGCTATTTACATTCTTCTGCACGAAAGCTGGGAAGCTCGTGGACCATCAAGCAGGACAATGACCCTAAGCAGGGACGTCGACAGTAATCCCAGGGCTTGGTACAAAAATGTAAGTTTAGGACCCAAACCACGGGCCACATTTTTGTATAAATAGCAATGTTACTGTTTATAAAACAGGTCGTAAACATTTATTGTTAAATGTTTTAGCTAGGTAGTACTAAATACCAAGATTATTATACCAAGACAGCATTACCGGTTGTCCCCCTGGTCAGCATCCCTGACCCTAAGCACAAGGCCAAGTAGACCCTCCAGTGGTTACAGCAGAAAAAGGTTCTGGAGTGGTCATCACAGTCTCCTGACCTTAATACCATCGAGCCACTCTGAGGAGATCTCAAACATGCAGTCCATGCAAGACAACTAAAGACTGCATGACCTGGAGGCATTTTACCAAGACAAATGGGCAGCTATACCACCTGCAACCATGCAGGACGTCATAGACAACAATTACAAAAGGCTGCACGCTGTCATTGATGCTAAAGGGGGCAATACACAGTATTGAACTAAGGCTATGCAGACTTTTGAACAGGGGTCAGTACATTTTTGTCTTTGTTGCCATGTTCTGTTTTATGATTGTGCCATTCTGTAATGACCTACAATTAATGTGAATTCCATAAGAATTAAAAGACATGTGTTTTGCCTTCTCACTCATGTTTTCTTGGTACATATATAATAAATTCTCCAATGGTATGCACACTTTGCACACAACTGTACCTATATGTACACAATGTGTAAGTAAATCCTTCAGCATTACCAACAAGAAAAACTAATTAAAATCAATGCAGTATGTACTGCTTACTTCAAAACGAATAAATGATAGGAAAAAAATATTAAAGGACTGCAGGCAACTATTACGAAAAACATGGTGAATCATCAAGCTGAAGCAGATCTGCAATCAGAATTCATTGCTCACTCTGTTTACGCCACTCAGTGCATTCTAAAAGCCACTCAATCTCGGTCAGAGTGAAGCTTATTTCCGAAATGAAGCACCCTGTTTGCCGAGATTCTTTCCCTTTGTTTGATAATTTTCTGAGTGAAGGCCCTGCTAAATGTTGAACCACCATATATACCTACATTTAGTAGAATCCCACTCACTTGAGAACTACTTTCTCTCCCTGGTCTGAACGTGGTGATATAGGAGATGGTGGAAGGGAACAGGCAAATTTATCTTGGGTAAATGCTGAGATGTGCGTCTGTTAGCTCTAAGATGGGATGGAAACGAAAGGAGAGATTGATGTAGAAATTCTGCAAATGCCTTCCCTTTAGGCGTAGTTCCCTGTTCTTATGTGACATGTATCTTTAGGAGTACATTTTATCATATTTATCGTCCACGCAGTGCATCCAGATGACTCAACAAAATATTGGATATCAATGAATTGTGAAATATTGCATCTAATCAAATAACAAAGCTTTTATTTTAAGTCAGAAACACTGCTAAATTAGGCTTGTGATTATAAATCTATGTTCATTCTTAAATATTGGTCATATTGTTCCATATATAAAAAGAATTTAAAAGATGTAAAAGAATGAGACAAAGAAAATTCATGTCAAAACCTTTTCCACTTTTAATGTGACCTATAATGTGCACAATTCAATTGAAAAACCAACTGAAATCTTCAAAGGGGTAAAAACTGAAATAAAATCCTTACAATTACCTGGTTGCATAAGTATGCACACACTCTCATATCCGGGGAAGAGGTTGTGTTCAGAATTAACCAATCACATTCAAATATGTCACAACAGAGACATTACCAAGAACTGGACTTCCCTCCAAAATTGATAAATTGCTTCAAGTGATCACTACGCTTAATGAAAACAAAAGGGAAAAACGAGTGCAGTGCACGACAAAAATCGAGCTTGGATTGAAACCATGAAACACAACAACAAGCACACACAATGACCGACAAGAAACACTGGGGCAGGAGGAACTTAAATAGGGACACAACGAGGGAGCAAACAAGGCACAGGTGAAAAAAATGACTAAAACACCCCTTCAACTCTGCGCTTGCCTCAGTCTCCCTCCATGGATCATGACAATCGTAGGATTCTTTCCAAGGTAAAGAAAAAAAAAACATCACAACATCCAGCATGAAGAACACTCTATAGGAGGTAGGCATATCATTATCCAAACAGCTCATGTTCTGAGGCATACTATATCATCTGTAAAACAAAGTGGAGGCAGCATGTTTATTGATGATGTGCTAGAAGTCAGAAGCAGCAGGATTAATTCTGAAGTGTTCTGAAGAGAGATTGTTGGCTCAGATAAAGAAATTCTCCCTTACGGAAAAAACACATGAATCCTACATGTGGACATGTGAATCTCACGTGATCTTGTTTGTGTTAACATGTGATACCCCAGAATGTCCACATGTGAAACCATGTGTGCAAACGTCACATCTAGGCACATGTGAAGCTGCTGAAATTGGTCGAATTATACACAGCAACATGTGAAACAGATCTTTAACGTTGTACCAACATGTGAACATGAGCGAAACCAGTTGATAAAACTACAGACAACATGCTTAAACATGACTTGAAGCGAACGTAGCATTTATTTATGTGAAGGTCACTCACATGAAGCAACACATTTTGAGGTGGAGGTATCAGATTCATTTTACAAGTTTTAAAGGTCAATCCAAATATTTACACACCAAATACATACGATAATTCACCTCAGTTACTAAAATCAATGGAAATTTGAATAATGTAGTCTCTTTCAAAGTTGTTTGGAAGCAAGCAAATAAAATGCTCATTTCCTTTGTTGTATACTACAAACTTATCTGACAATTCCAAAAGTTCCACTGCAATTAGATTGCTGAACTCCAAAGTCACTGACTTAGTGTAATGTTTAACTGCACGTCTCGTTTCACCATGGAGTACAGGAAAGATAATTTTTGGTAATTGCATGCACACTCTGAGACGTTTGATTACCATCCAAAGAACACACATTTGCAAATGATACTATCTGACCCATACTGTCACCCACAATCCTTACTAGTGTCATCGCTCAATTGTTGCCATCTATATCCGACACTGGAATTACAGTGAAAAAACATTGCTTTGTGATAAAACATAGCTTGCTCTTTAAACGGGAATCCTAGGTGTCTCTCCACTGCATAATTTTCATAGATCAAATGTTTTAAATGTACCACTACCAAACAGAACAGAGTTATCCAACTTTTTTGCATGCTTTGTACTGTCCATCCATCATAAAATTTAACAGTTTACACAGACAGGTGCATTTAAAATATTACTTTTGCCCAGATGTTCAAATTGTTGGAGCAAAAGTAATTATGACAGTTGGTAGAGGTGCCACCTGTTTGTCATTTAATAGTTATAAGAACCAACCATAGCATCATTCAAAGCTGTAAGCACTATAACACCTCAAGGGTCCCCAGTTTTGAATGCAATCACTTAGATTAAGTAACATATGCGCATTGTATGACATGTGAATTCCACCATTCAAAACTCAAAGTCCTTTACAAACAGGTCTAGCAATTTGAGATGCATAGAATATTTCTAGTGGCGTAATCGAAGATGTCTGTAAAATATACGCAGCTTGGCATAACCACGGTGTCAGCATTCACGGTAGGTAGGAAAGATGAAGCGGACTGCGGAGCCGGTAAGTTTACGTTCATTTATTATAGTGAGCTGACATCTGCTCATTACGTCGAGACAATAACACACAAAGACAAAGGGAGCAGAGGGAACATATATACTGAGGGGAATGACTTAATGATGATCAGGTGTGCTAGACGAGACAACAGGTGCAATGAGTTGATGAGATGGGCGATGGTGTCAGAAGGCCGGTGACGTCGAACAGTGAAGCCCGCCTCCTGCAGGGGGAGGATGGGCAGTAGATGGCGTCATCGTCACATCACTCCTGTTCCTGCTCCTCTGGTGGGGCAGCAACCTCCTCCTGCAACTCCTTTCATGGTGCCTTCAGCTCCCCTATCTCCTCCCAATCCTTCTGGCCCTGGTCCCCCTCAGCCGGCCCCGGCTCCTGATCCCCTTCCGCTGGCCCCTGTTCCGCAGCCTCCGGACCCTGTTGTTCCCTTTCCTCCGGCCTCTGTTGGTATGTGCCAAAAATACACATGCTCCTCTGTACAAGGGGGAATTTAATTTTCATCAGGGATCTGAAACAAAAGGAATTTTGAGGAGTTCCAGGAAGAACAAGTTAGAAATAGGTTACAGAAACTAATTAAATTAAATCCCTAATTTGATATAGGACTCGCTTTTTTGTGTGTTTTATATATTCTCTGTAATTTCTTACATCATATTGCTATCCTTTTATTATAGAGTATTGAGACACCAAACCCGGTATCGATAGAATTCTGGCATTATTAATTAAACTCAACAGTTTTTCACTAGGTTGCCGCCTAAAATGATAACATTACCTCGTTCTCATCTTCCAGCGTCCACTGAGGAAATGACTCATTTGCATCAGGTCCATCAGCTTGTGCATTGTCAGGTACTTGGGCTTTCTGTCTGTAAATAAGGATTTTTGTATAAGATTGTAGGGTCAGCACTGCTAAATTCCTCCAGGGCAAATAAGTGCTACCTGTATATTGTACTCCTCTGTGCGATCCTCGTGGACATCATGAGCTACATGGACTCTCGAAAACAATGATAGCATGGTATAAGATGTTGCTGAAGTCCCTTAATTCTAATGAATGTTAGCACAGAAAATTTACTTAGCTTTCTGGTAGCAAGCCAGCTAAAGTTAGCTGTTGTTAATGCATTATCCTTTTAAAATGTATCTTTTGTCGCCATGACAAAAATATTCAAGAGGAAAAAACAACTACAAGTGCTATCAATTGTATTGTCTTATCTGCTGCCTGTACATCCAAACAAGCATTTAATTCTAACAAGTAATTTAGTGGTAACTAATTTATCAAATTTGCTAGGTAATGACTAAATTAATGTTAATGGTTTAGAAAGGTACAGTACAGCTAACACTGTACAGTTATTAAATGTTACTTTGACAATTCCGTTAGCTAACTACGTGATGATTTGTACATTCAAACATACCAATACAGATTTGGTTAGCTACCAGATAAATTACCTTTGGCAGTAAAGTCCTTGGCTGTTGTATGTAGTATGAAATATGTCAGTGTCTAATCTTACCAGCTTTGTTGAACCAGTACCTAGTCGTCCAAGGTACAGAAAATGTTTTTTCGTGAATATTGCTTGTATGATTTTTTTTTTATTGGTGGGTAATCCATCATCAAGCGAACTACCTAGCTAGCTAAGTTACCTCAACAATAGTTTTTGCTTTTGACAGGGGCACAAGCCACTGTTGGCGCTCATTCCGACAAGTGCTCACGCTCTGTCATTTCAATTTTTAAAAAGCTTGTCTCAAGGAAATTAAGCATTCAATAGTTTTGTTGTTGTCATTTTACATATAAAAATGTGTGTGTTAATTAAATGGATGGAGGAAAATAGTCAGGTTAGGGTTGAAAATATCTGAAGGACACAAAACTATTAGAAGACCCTAATAGAGTTGGCCTAGTGGAGCATGGGTCTGTAGGACAGGCAGCACAAACAGGTGCCTGGAAAGCAATTCCAGTGCGGACTTTAGCTACTGTAGCTAGCTAGCTTAATTAAACGTAGCTTAATTAATGGCATCGCCTATCAGGTAGCTACGGTAAACATAGTACACTAGCTAATCTAGGCCTGTAAAGCTATCGAAAATAAAATGAGTACCGAAACTCACCGAAATGATGTGATTGCTGATTTGATAACGCTTCTTTCCAAGGACTTCAACTGATGTATTTGACTAGTGGGGGTCGTTCACAAATGGACGGATCACTTTAAACGTCTCTTTTTGGTGAGCTTTGGCAATTGAAGCATTTTGGTGAAAGGAATCGTTAATTTTGCCTCCCTAGGGAGACCTCCTGGGGGCATCCTTACCAGATGCCCGAACCAACTCAGTTGGCTCCTTTCAATGCAGAGTTCCTTATGGATGACTGAGAATGGATGACGCCAGCCACCCTTCTGAGAACAAATTTCAGCAGGTTGTACTCACGATCTGGTTCTTTCGGGCATGACCCAGCCTTCATGACCATAGATGTGGCAGGGCAGGTGACGGCAGTTCTGGATCTAATTTATATATGGTTTCTCTGCATGGTAGAGTTTTAATTTTTGTGCATGCTGTGAAATTGTGTTTACAGACAAAATATTTTCGAAGAGTTCCTGAGCCCATATAGTGATTCCCATTACAAAATCCACAGAATTGTGAACCTAATTAGTTGTGAGATGTTCCACCAGGTGATTTTAGCATTACACAACCTTTCCAGTGTTGTTGCCCTGGTCCCTGCTTTTTTGAAACGTGTTGCTGGCATCAAACTCAGTGGGTGCATATTTTTCATGTATTTTCATAAAAGAAACAATAACAATTCTCAGTTCCAACAGTTGATATGGTGTACTATTTTCATTAAACACAGGGATAAATTATTTGCACATGATTGCATTCTGTTTTTCTTTGTATTTTACACAGCGTCCCAACTTGGAAACGGGGTTGTACATTGATGAAGTTAGATTTTATTTCATATTTTGAATTATAGCTCAAGAGAATAAACAAAGATATATTTTTTCACAGCCTGATTTAATCATATGTACCAAGTTTGCCAATATTAGTGGAGAGCACTGTAGAATGTTCCACAACCTAAGGTCAGATTATATATTGCTACTTAGTTGCGGGACAAAGGTACCTTTCCATTTCTGACGCTTTGCATCCGGAAACCAGTTCTGATTCACACAAGTCAGATTGCACTGCCTGGTTATCTCTCTTTAAAGTCCCACTCAAGTTTTTTATTTGTGCTGTAAGTTTGCTGTTGGCTTTTAAATAATGATAACATACTAAGTTATACACATTACCGTCACCTAAAGGTCTAGAATGAGAATGGTCCACAGAGTCAATACTTAATTTTCTCTTAATACAGGAAGCAAGTCAAAATTAATGAATAGCTTGAAAAAATGCCGAATTGGAGTGTCACTTTGTAAAGAGTCAACGATTATAGCGTTTACATCTACTGTGAATATGCTTTGTGACAGTGTGTTATTTGTCACTGTTAGAAATCAGCCGTTGTATAGTGGTGTAATCATTTTTCGTGTACCCGGTTGTCAAGGGAGAGAGTAGATCATATGTTTATTGCAGCATATTGATACTCTGTTCATGAGATTACGGACCTGGTCTTCCTTACACAACCTTAATCCCATATCACTCAGTCTCTTCTCAGTGTAATGTTGGTTACAAGCTGTTATATACCTTGAGGGGTGTGTTTACCTAGCAAAGCCAAGACAGTAACCCCCATGCCAACTGGTCAATGTAAATATTCCTGTGGTTACCAGAGCGCAACCTACAGGGAGAATCTAAACAGAGAAGTTTCTGTAAATCTCATTGGAAGTGAAGGCAAATACACTTTCGTATTGTAGTTGTTAATGCTCAGATCCCACATCCCCCAGTACGCTAGCATCAATTACTATAAAATAAACTGCTTCAGTGCCAAAGTAAAATCTTTAATTGAGAACATACATTTCAGTTTTTCAGAACATGAGTTTCCCCACATTGGAGATTGAGAGATAAAAGCCTGTATGGCACAAAAGCTGAGGGATGTCAAGCGTACCAATGAGATGAGCGAGGATTTAAGGTAAAATTATTAATGTTTTGGACTGAAAATGTAACAGTAACATAATTAGTTTAATTGAAATTAAAACATTAATATATTTTGTTTTTTGTGTTGCAAACAACAAGAACAAGCACTACCAGGAAAATGAATGGATCCTTATCACTACATTGCCTCACATATACTATACACACATCTACAACAATATCATACACATTTGCAATAACATTTCAACATACTGTATCTGAAAGTACTTGTACTCTTTTTCTTTTTTATGAATGAAGTGTGGAATGTAGATTTGAAACGTTAATTGTTCCAAAAACTCAACATGTGAAAATTAAACTCTATCCTCATGGTCATGTTAAAAACAGACATGTGAAATACCACATGTGGTATGTTCTAAAATCTCCAAATTTTTTCACATGTACTTACCACATATCAAATACCACCAGTGGAATGTTACAAAAACATATTGGAAAATCACGTTTTATTTTCACGTGTGAAATTCATGTGTTTTTCCGTAAGGGAAGTGAAGCTGATTGGACGGTGTGACCCAAAACATACTGTAAAAGCAACATGTTTTGAGTTTTTTAAAGCAAAGAAATAAAATATTCTGCAATGGCCGAGTCAATCACGTGATCTCAACCTGATTAAGCATGCATTTCACTTTCTGAAGGCAGAAAGACCCACAAGCCTGGCAAAGCATCACAAAGAAGGAAACCCAGTGTTTGGAGATGTCCATGCTTTCCAGACATCACACAGTCATTGCCAGCTAACAATTCTCGACAAAGTATTAAAAATTTACATTTTATTAATGATTGTGTTAATTTGTCCATTTACATTTGAGACCCTGAAATAAGTGAACTGTGTATCAAAATTCTTGCACTTCGTAAATTTTTCATGGACATTTTTTAATAGTTGAATTAAAGCTGAAAGTCTGCATTTCAGTGTCTGCATTTCAAATCAGTGTTTTTTTTATTTCAAATCCATTGTGGTGGCGTACAGAGACAAAATTATAAAAATTGTGTCAGTGTCCAAATAATTTTGGACCTACCTTTATATGAACTGTATGATTGTGACAAGTCTGAATGCCAGTTAAATAAAACAGAATACTCCTATGAACAACTTGGAAAAACTGCTTTAGAGAGGAAGTTATGTCGGTTAAGTGTGTGTGTGTGTGTGTGTGTGTGTGTGTGTGTGTGTGTGTGTGTGTGTGTGTGTGTGTGTGTGTGTGTGTGTGTGTGTGTGTGTGTGTGTGTGTGTGCGTGTGTGAAAAAAGAGAGCAGACAGATCGTAAAAGGGAGAGGTGCAGTGATTGTGACTGTTAAAGTCCCTGAAACAGTCTTCTTATCGTAAAGCCCCCAGTCTGGCTGGTGGCCACTGTCCAGTCACAGGTGGATGTCATATAAAGACAGATAAGACCTCTTCGCTGCATACAGTCAGTGGGCTGCATGGGCTCCATTTGATTGCAGCTTTAAGCTGGTTACTGCTAAGCTCCCTAAAATATTTAATGTGCTTTATAAGTTCTATATGGATATCACAGGGCAATTGACCTCCATCCCTCTACTGGATAGCAACAACATGAGTTGATAGGCAATTACCTTTGCCAAAGTAGTTGGAAATGGGGAACGTTGGATTTTATGGGTTAAATGAATTACAAATGTATTTATGCTATTAAAGAGCTAATCAGGGGAAGTCTTGAAGTATTAGAAGGCCTACTCTAGGCCTATTTATGCTATTGTTTGGTTAATCAGGTCAATAAGAACACTGGACATCATAAAGTAATCTTCAGTCAAAATAATGAGTAATCCAACAAAGTCTTAGTCTTTGATGCTTTCCTTGCTTGGAGACATAGTCCCATGAACATGAGAAAACACAGTGTAAAATATACTCATATTGTAAAATGCTATTGCGATTAACCGAAGCAGGGATTTGTTCTGACAGAATGCCTTGGGAGAATCTAAGGCTCACATTTTCTGTTGGCAGCTTTCAGCTTCCTTTGATTAGGGCTGCTGGATGTGTTTTAGATCTTAATTAGTGGCACTGGTGATAGTCATAAAAAGATGCTTCAGGATTTATTTTCTGCAGTGGCCTCAGGTGGAATCCTCACCTAAAGTCCATGCAAGGGTGATCTGAATAATGTAGTTTTTGTTGATTCTCTATAACTCTCTGATTCACTGTTTGCCATCTTCTATTCAGTCTCCATTTTCAGTCTGTGTACCTCCCTTTGCTCTCTCTTTCTACCCCTTATCCTTTTCTGTATTCTCTTGCTCTCTCTTTCTACCCCTTATCCTTTTCTGTATTCTCTTGCTCTCTCTTTCTACCCCTTATCCTTTTCTGTATTCTCTTGCTCTCTCTTTCTACCCCTTATGCTTTTCTATATTCTCTATCTTTGACTTCTTTCACAGCCTTTTCCCTAAGCCCCTGTCTCAATTCTTCAGTTTTTTGTCTTTGTCATTCATTCTATCTTCTCGAGTTCTGTCATAAATACTGTGAGCCATGTGCCTTTTGATCTTTGACAGAATACTCTTCAGTTTAGACAGTACAGGAGAGAAAACAATTTCTATTCACTGCAAGCTATTCTGGGTCTGTACATGCTAATTGAGACATGACCTCAAAAAACATGTACACGAATCAAGACAAGTCTTAGAAATTCCCCAAACTCCCCATGATTTTGATCAGCCCCTTTTGAACAGATTAACAAAAAAGTCATTGAAAGCAAAGCAGTAACTATACAGTGCGTAAAAAAAGGTGTTTCTCAAAAGTATTCATATCTCTCAGACTTGATATCAGACAGATTTAATCAGGACTTTTTGCCACTGAATAACACAAAGTTGAAATGTGCAAATTGTTGAATTACCCTCTTAGCTAATACACACCCGAACCAGCTGTGGCCAAACCAACTGTGTTTCAAAGTCACATAATTTTAGTTAAAAGTCCATGTGTGTGCAATAAAGGTGTTTGTCATTATTTCAGGTTGAATACACTCAACATGAAATAACACTGGGAGGTCCCACAGTTGGTTTATGCAATTGCTAACAAACTACAATGCCTCTCAAGTATTCACCCCACATCGGACTATGCACATTTTAGTGTGAGAACATAAAATCAAAATCTGCAAACTCGTTTAAAATAACTAAACATATAAAATGATTTAATATTTGATTGAACCCCGTTTAGTCATATTTTTGGTAAAGGCCCCTTTGCAGCAATTACAGTCATGAGAAGTATCCCCATAGCATGATGCCTCTATGCTTTACGGATAGTGTTCTCAGGATAATAAGCAGTGTTAGGCTTGCGCCAGCATAGCACTTAGTGTTGATTCCCCCAAACTAAATTTTAGTCTCTTGAGACCACAAAATCTTCTTCCACTTGGTCTTAAAGCCTCCTCAACACCTTCTGTCAAACACAACTGCTTTCTTTTTGCCAGCCTTATAAAGGAGCCACTTTTATAAATGACCTGAACTATTGTTGCTGTATGCAGTGCCTCCCAGCTCAACCATTAAAAACTGTAACTACTTTATATTTGCCATAAGCGTCTTGGTCACATCCCTGAGCAGTTTCTTTCTCACCCAGATTCTCTGTTTTTGAGGATGGCCTGTATTATAGCCCTTGGCGCGGATAAGCAAGACACAGACCCACAGAGTTACAAACGGTTGCTTTGGTGTTTTGATTTCTTCAGCTTATTAAAAAACACCATCTCAAGCACCATGAAAACTATAGAAACCTACCCCAAATTAGTGCTGTAAAATGATAACAAAAAATATTTATTGAGATGAATTGCATAAATGTCTAGTTAAATGTGATAAATAGCAATTTTAGAATGTGTTCAAATTTGATCCTAATTAAAAATAAGAAACCAGGTAAGCCTATTTCAGCCGGAACGCAATAGAAAATGTTCTATTGAGATTCAAACCCAGGTTGCCCACATGGAAGGCTGTGAAGTTAACCACTACACCACAGAACTGTACATTTGATGGGTGTCAGAACAGCCCCGTGTCTACCCTGAAAAAATCCTCTTTTGCCACTCGCCGTTTCAACAGCTTATTGGCCATTTGTGAATGAAATCGATAAAGGTTAACTGACGTTTCTTACTAAGTTTGCCTCCACCACAAATTGCGTCTATGAACAGTATGCTGTTTGCCACTGGCTGTTTTAACAGCGTATTAGCCAGTAAAAGGCTTTACCAGTATCTACTAACTTACTGAAATAGTCAAGAATTGAACAATTGCTAGCGAGTCTGCCAAAGCTATTTCACTTTATGGCATAAGAACATATTTTTTTTCTTTCATGGCATAACAAAGTACTTTTTTCTTTCATTCGTAAATGAAACTGATACAATAGTTATCAATAAAAGTGACTTTTATCAAGTGAATAGATGAGAGAATCGTGGAATCTACCAGAAATAGTCAAAATACTGTATAACCGGTTTTATTGCGGCCCAGAAATAAATTGTATTAATGTCGTTGCTCTCAATAGATTCAAACTTTTCCACATGAGAGGCACTGTCCTTAACCACTAAGCCACAGCATTACACACTCCAGCAGTCGCTAGACACAATTGAGCATTGTGTTAAATTGACTTACGTTACTTATTACATTTATCTACATCATAGCTTCTATGAACTGTAAGTAAAAATATTTAATGTGTGGTGGGCATTTCCTTTTATCTTGGGATAGGCTTCCACCCTTCTCAAAAACCAGTTGACGATAATCACTTGCCACTTGGATGGGCAACTTGAGTGCATCCAATAATGCTTCTGATCTGTTTTTAATATGAAATCCTAGAGCAGTCATTCATTCCAAATGCATTTCTTACAGCTGATGATGGGTGCTACACCAGGCATATCTTGAATCGCTTTATACGGTTGCCATTTTACCTTCACCCTGTTTACATGCATCGGTTAGAGATGTTCTGTGACGTAGTGAATGCTCATCCCACCTTGCGCACTCCCTCCTCCATAATACTAGAGCCATCCCTACACAACAACAAATCATTAACTCATCGGATAACTGATCCATGACCAGTTCACAACAGTCATGACCTAGCTATATATGGCATGCTGCTTGAGGGTGCACGGCTGGATCAATGCCAAGAAATGGTCCTATGCACTTGTTGGATAAAATTGTCAGTGGTCCAATAGAAATTGCTACCGGTTTGGTTGGTAAGCTGTTTGTCTTCAATCAATCAATCAGTCAAATTTATTTTACAAAACCCTTTTTACATCAGCAGTTGTCACGAAGTGCTTTCACAAAACACCCGGTCTTCCCCCCTGAACGCCTGTCGCAGTCTTTTTATTGGTGTTTTGTGGGCATATTACTTAATGGTGTAAGAAATCAGCCATTTCTTACACTAGGTCAACCTTTCTTTTACTAGGTCGACCTAGTAAATCCGCAAGGTTTTGCTTTGTTTGGTATATACTTGGGCGAATACGAGGCCCACTCTTTTGGCTTTTGCCATAGCGTCGACTCTGCAAAATTGAAATCTGTTTTCCAGTGTTGTGCTGCTGGCTGGCGCACGTGAAGTTATTTGCATGATAATGTAGGATTCTATACAAGAATAATGTCCTGAGTGATAAATAGGAAATTGGTACGATGATGCTTTCCTAATTTGGTAAAATATGGTATTGTGGTTTTACTATAAAGTGTTAAAATAGTGTGTTTCTCTCCTTATATGGAGTAGTTGAATAAAGAACCACATGGTGATAGTAGTTCACGTTAAGAAAACAAGCAGTTTCCCATGAAGTTGTACGTTGTCCGTTTCAGGTCCTGGTGTAGATTGCTGCTCCATTGTTGGCTGCTGCTCCCGAAACCCTCGGCTCACCTCCTGCACTCTGCCCTTTTTCTCAATCGCAATTCATTTCTGTCCTAGTAGGTAATCATTGGAATATTAATGGTTAATAGATATTTCTTTAGGGTGTGAATGCTGGGACAAAAGGTTTGCTTGCTATTGCCTAGCTGGCATGTTTCTCGAGATAACATCACTTTTTCTGTCACGTCCTGGCTATGCCCCTAGCCATCTCTGCACTGGGCTGGGGGCCATAGTCAGGACAGGACAAAAGGAGGTGCCTCCAGGCATCTCTATTTAATTTTGAACTCCCCAATTGGGGAACCCATTAATGTGAATGTTTCCAACACTCGGGGTGGATAATTTTTGTATTTGTCTCTGGTTGCCAATTGCCCAGTCACAAGTAGCTGCTATCGTTTCGTTTCTTTATTTTCATTAATAAAACATGGATTATCACCACCACTACGTCTCTGCGCCTGTGTCCTACCACCAGCACTGTGACACTTTCATATGAGATGGCCCCTGAAGAGATTGGAATGTGTCCCTAATTGACTATTCTTCAGGACTAGGTTTTGTTATCCTAAGGTCAGTAAACCACCACCCCCCCACTCCTCCAAGTATTAAACTAGGTCATTTTGGCATTTACGAAGGAGAACACACAGATTCTCCTGACGTGGTTGATAGAGCAGCTAGAATGGCGACCACTAGAGCTTTGTCATTGTAACCTACATTTTAACTATGAAGGACAACACCTGATTTACATCTGACTTTTATGTTCTGTTGCATTAGTCTGCCAAGAAATGGTTCGTAACTGATTGTATGATGTTTGGAGGAGCAGAACATTTGTAATGACTTTGGAAATACATCTTATTGGAACCACGAGAGGACTTCAGTGAATCAAGCAATTGGCAAAAGAGGACCATTTGTACCTTTGTACCAGTAAAAAATGTCAGGATGTATTCAGTGATTGGTGTTTACGTGTTAATGCAAATTAATGCATACTGTCAGTATATATGTGTCACCTGAAAGTACTTCCTTGGATCAGGTTTTTTGCTTTTGCTGTACTATGTTGTTGTTCTGTATAAGGAAAATGTGTGGTCTTGAAGTTACAATGCAGGAAATGGTCCAAAAGCATGTACATGAGGATCCAGACATTTCAAAATTGTTCCATTCTCTAAGCATTAGGGTAATAATATCAACAGGGTCATGTTGGGTACTCTGACCATCTGTTCATCCACCTAAACCAATAAGGGTATCAGTCTTTTGTTCCTTAGGAATGTGGCCCTTGGTGGCCTCTTTAGTTTAACACAACAGTGAACATTATGGTAGGAAGCAAAAGGTGGGAGGGCAGCCCGCCCTTTGGGTAAAACCTGTGTGACAAAAGAGCAATACTTACTGTTCTTGTGTTTTCCTGCAGTCTCTGTAAGCTTTTGATGCGTCTCTCTATTTGCACAAAAACTGTTAATTGTGCCCAGAGAATGTTTGTAGAGGGGGCAACAAGGGCTAAAGTGAATAGAATACCATCCCCACTGTGAAGCGCTGGTGGTGGCTCAGTGATGTTTTCCAGATGTGTGAGCTCTAAAGGCACAGGGAATCTTGTGAAATTTGATGGCATGATGAATGCAGTATGCGATCAGACAATTCTGGCAGACAATTTGCATTCTTCTGCGAAAAGCTGTGCATGGGACACCCTTGGACTTGGACTTTCCAGCACAACAGTACAAGGCCAAGTTCACCCTCCAGTGGTTACAGCAGAAAGAAAAAGACTGCATGCTGTCATTGATGCTAAAGGGGGTATTAAGAACTAAGGGAATACTGATTCTTTTTAAGAGTTCAGTTCATTTTTTTTATTTGTTGCCATGCTTTTGGATTGTGCCATTCTGTTATTACCTACAGTTGAATATGAATCCCATAAGAAATAAAATACATGTGTTTTGCGTGCTCACTCATGTTTTCTTTTTATATATATATATATATATATATATATATATATATATATATATATATATGTATATATAACAATCCTCCAAGGGTATGCAAACTTTTGAGCACAACTGTAGATGCAGGCACAGTGGTTTCTTCTAAGGCCATAATCTGCCACCCTTTCCAACATATCTCGTTAGTCCCAGTACACCCTCGCAATTCCAGGTCCTAGACTTTCTGTTCTGGATTGAACCCAATCTCTATACCTCCAGTATTGTCCTGTCTTTGTTATGAGGTAAAGCTCTGTTATGAATTTGTAGAATTACAGTCTTTGTTATATCCCTGAGTTTTCTGATCTTGCCCAAACCATTGAATAACACAAAATGGGTGGTTGCCTGGCTTCGTTCCAGTTTGATGGTGTCCAGAGATGGAGGAATCTTTTACTCTTCTGAAAACCATGTTAGCCTTGTTCCCAGCACTATAGCCTCAAGCATCTTCAAAAGACTGTCATACCAGGATCTAAGTTTGCTTGTGTGGATCCAAGCAAACGGTACTCCAGTACTAGCTTCTTTACATTGGGTGCCTGTTAGGGTTAGGGCCGATTTTAAGGTTTTATTGTTAACCTATAAATCAATTCATGGACTTGCTCCTACTTACCTCACTGAAATGATCCAGCCATACATCCCTACACGTAACCTTCGATCACAATAATGCAGGCCTTTTAATCGTACCAAAAATCTCTAAACAAATAGCCGGAGGCAGGGCTTTCTCTTATAGAGCTCCATTTCTTTGGAATGACTTGCCAATCAAAATCAGAAATGCAGACTCAGTGCAAACCTTCAAGCGTTTATTAAAGACTCATCTCTTCAGCCTGGTCTATGATTAAGTGTAGTCTGGCCCAGGGGCGTGAAGGTGACCAGAAAGGCCTGATGCTGTCCACCCTTGCTGTCTTGCCAGGTGGGCTCTCATCGCCACTGGGATGCCCTCCCTCCAATGCCATTCGGGGGCGTAGTCACTGGCTTGTTGTTGTCTCCCTGTTGCACACTGTGCAATTGGGCTGTGCCCTGCTGGCAATACTCGGCCCTCATTCAGGATGGTTGCGGTTGGTGGGCGTCCCTTTGGTTGATGCTTGGCAATGTGGGTGGATTGATTTCCTGCCTGTTGGGCCCTGTCCGGGGCCTCCTCTGGATAGGGCCACAGTGTCACTGGAACCCCCTGTCTCAGCCCCAACGTCTTACGCTGCTATATTATTGTGCTGGGGGTGTAGGGTCTTAATTTTCCCTGTTTTCTGTCGTTTTAAACTTAGGAGGACATGAGGTCTGGAGCCACATCTAGGGAGTACCAGGCTTGATTCGTTTGCGGTCCCTGTCCAAAGTCCTCCTGGTTGTGTTGGAGATCAAGACGATACCTGACCATTTCAAGCTGCCACTCTGCTGATCCCCCCTGTCCTTGTCCCTCCGGTTTTGCCTCCAATCTGGACTTGGTTTAAATAGACTCTGGGCTTAGCCCACATACATTGAATTATTAAAATTTGGACTCTTAATATGTTCACCCGGCACAACCAGAAGAGGACTGGTCACCCCTTGGAGCGTGGTTCCTCTCTAGGTTTCTTCCTAAATTTGGCCCTCTTAGGGAGTTTTTCCTAGCCACTGAAGTTCATCACTATTGTTGTTTGCTCCCTGGGGTTTAAGGCCGGGTGTTTTGTGAAAGCACTTTGTGACAACTGCTGATGTAAAAAGGGCTTTATAAAACAAATTTGATTGATTGAAACGGAACTATGGGACTATTGACTATTCTTCCTATGCCCCTTCATGTGGCATGGACCCTTAACCCTGCCTTTTGGGCCATGGATAATGTGAACAGGTTGTAAGAAGTCAAACCTATCACAGGGTACAATATCCACCTCCATGGGTGTCTACCTCTCCTCGCCTACATGACTATTAAGACTGTTCCTCACTAGAGATGTGCCATATGAGACACTGTCCCCAGTTCCCTGCCCTACCCCATGTTGGTGTCCAGACTGCCTCCAATTTTGGTTAGGCAAGAAAGGGTATATTGAAAGATATTTAATTTTGATTAAATGTCACATTTTGATATGTTGGTTGGTCAATTTTATTCTTGAGTTTGACGTAGACAGACAATTGGAGGGGATTGTTTAGAACTGATACATGTTTAGAACTGATACATTTACATATCTTAATGCTTTGATAAGAAAAAGTAATAGTGTTAAAACTAAGATAAATTATGGGAACTTACAACTGGCATTGTAGAAATGATATATAAAGCAAAAGTCATAAACAATTAATAGATACTGGAAGGCCGATCCCTAACTATGTAAAGAAAAAAATTATATGAAATAGACAAATGTTAAATAAGAAATACAAATACACAAAATAACGTATGCCATCAATACGATGATAACGTTCAGGATGGACCTGATGAATCCTTGACAAACATTTGCTGATGTTTGATGACATCATATTATAATTCATGAATATTGTACAAATTATTATTAAATTAATTAGGGGGCTAAGCAACTTGGTTGCTGGAACCCTCTTATATATGTTAATTTTATTATTATTATTTTTATTATTAGGGTTTCAACAGTGAACTGTTGAAACCCTATTGTGTTTGTTCCAGTTCATTATTAGGGGTTCTCCGGTAGGAAAAACCCTATTATTATTGTAGGTATTATTAGGGATTCTCTGGTAGTAGAATTTTTAAAAAAATTTATTGTCTGTATTATTATTATTAGGGGTTCTCCGGTAAAAAACTTGTTATTGTTGAGTCAGAAATCCATACACATACAGACACGAATGTCCCCTGCCAGCCCATTCTCCTGTGCATACCCCATTGGTCAACTTTTATAATGTCTATCTCAATGTACATTACCCCAGCAGCACTGTCTTAGCCACCCACTCCATTGCAAGACTCTAAACCTGAATTTGGCCAATGCAAAAAAACTAGACTTTGTGAAATGGAACATGGCATTTCAGAATTACTCAGTAGGTTATAAAGAATCCATGAATATTGTCAATTCAATGAGGGAAATGACAAATTATTGCCAGCAGCACTTTCTCAGTCATCTACTCCATTGGCTCCAGTTCAACATACTGTAAGTCAAGCACAGCTATGCAAATGGTCAGAAAAACTTATTGAGGTGGAATACGGGTCTCGAGAATTAGTCCATAGGGTATAAAGAATCCATATATATACTTAGTGTCACAGTGTCTAATCATGTCTGACCTTTCCAGCTTGTAACTGGTAACATATTTCACTATCCTTGCCATGTACTGTAGCAAGAAAGCAAGCACGTTTATTTATATAGCACAATTCATACATAGAAGCAATTCAATGTGCTTTAAAGTGAAAATAGAAATAAAGCATTAGAATCAAAACAGTCAGTTCCATCATCAGCAGATTATTACATTTACACAGAGGTTATTCTTCTGATAGCACCAGAACTTGCATTACAATTGGTAAAAGAGAGCAAGATATACATAGATATACATAGACATCAAGAAGAGAAATATAAAATACAGCATAATACTAAAACATAGACTAAGAAAATAGAAATAGAATATAAAAACATAGGAAGCTATAAGGCTCACAGTGTGGTTAAGTTTAAGAGCTCGGTCATAGGCACGTGAAAAGAGAAGTGTATTTAGCCTGGATTTAAAAATTGACATGTTTGGTGAACATCTAAGATCTTCTAGTAGTTTATTCCAGTTGTGTACAGCATTACTGCTAAACGCAGCTTCTCCATGTTTAGTTTGGACTCTGGGCTCTAATAGCTGACCTGAGTTCATGGATCTAAGAGCCCTGCTCGGTTAATTTTCTTCAAACATATCCAAAATGTATTCGGGTCCTAAACCATTCAGAGATTTATAAACTAAAAGCACCACTTTAAAGTCTATTCTGTAACTGACCGGAAGCCAATGCAAAGATTTAAGAACCGAGTGATGTGCTCGGTCCTCATGGTCCTGGTTAACATTCTAGCAGCTGCATTCTGAATGAGCTGCAGCTGTTTTACAGTCTTTTTAGGGAGTCCATTTAAGAGGCCATTACAGTAGTCAACCCTACTAGAGATAAAAGCATGGATGAGCTTCTCTTGGTCTTTTTGGGACATCAGGCTTTTGATTCTGTATATCTTTTTTGGATGGTAGAATGCTGTTTTGACCGATTTTGATATGACCGTTAAATGTGAGATCTGAGTCTATCAGAACACCAAGATTACAGACTTGATCCTTGGTTTTAAGGGCCTGAGAATCCAGCTCTTTACTAATACTTTTTCTTTTATTTTTGTTGCCAAAAATTTCTCAAACATGCCAAACAAACCAATCTTGGTTTAATTGTAGACAATGTTGGTTCATCCAGGTATTTATGTGCTCTATACAGTGACACAGAGTCTCTTGAGCTGTTGTCATACGGTTCATGAGCCATATATATTTCAGTATCATCGGCATAGCTGTGTTAGTTAATGTTGTTGTTCTGTAGAATTTGGCCAAGAGGTAGCATATAGAGATTGAACAGACGCGGTCCGAGTACTGATCCCTGTGGAACTCCGCATGTCATAGCCACCCTATCAGATTCATGATTACCAATGGTTACAAAGTAACTCCGGCCATCTAGATAAGATCTGAACCACTCAAGGATTGTCCCAGTAAGTTCTACTGTCACGATGTGACGTTGTGGGGTTAACGGACCAGGTGTAGGCAGGGGTAGCAGTCGGTGTACACACGCATCAGAACACACAGTGACATGGAACAATGACTGACAAATGAGGGGAGCAGAGGAGAAACATTTAAACACACACTAATGACTTAATTGGGACCTGGTGTGAGAGACTATTGGAGACAAGACAAATGAAGGGGACCGGGATGAGTTCATGGCAAGTGGTGAGATGGAGAAAGTGGGAGATGACCGAGCAGTCCGTCACCTTACCGTCACACCTACCCAATTTTCCAGCCTATCTATAAGTGTTCTATGATCTACAGTGTCAAAGGCTGCACTGAGATCTAGTAGAACCGTTATTTTAACTGAATCAGTATTCAGCCGTATATCATTTAAAACTTTAATCAGAGCCGTTTCAGTACTGTGTTGGGGTCGGAAGCCTGACTGAAATTTGTCTAAGAGACTTCCTGAAGTCACAAACTCGGTGAGCTGATTGAATACAACCTTCTCAATAATCTTTGCGATAAAAGGGAGATTAGAAACAGGTCTGTAGTTGTTCATTATAGATGCATCCAGTGATCTCTTTTTTAATAGGGGCTTAATGGCAGCTGTTTTTAGAGACGTTGAGAAAAAGCCTGATTGCAGGGAGCAATAACTATTTGCTGCAGGTCCCTTAGTATAGAGTTCAAAATTGTTTAAAAAAAGTCTTATGGCAGTGGTTCGAGACAACATGTAGAAGCTTTAAGATGTCGAACTGTTTCTTCTAGGGATTTTTGATCAATTGTAGTAAATTAAGACAATAACCAAGTTATGTGTTGTTGGTCGTAGTGATGGTACAGTGTCCTTGTTAGACTGTGTAGTTCTGATGGTTCGTCTAATACTTTAAATCTTTTCATTAAAGAAAAACGAAAATTCATTACATTTCACAGTGGATATGAGTTCTGATGATATCTGCTTTATTGGGTTTGTAAGCTTGTCGACCATGACAAATAAAAGTGCGGGTATTATTGTTATTTTTGTTAATCATTCCCGATAAATGTTGCTGTCTGGCCCTGCGTAACTCAATGTTGAAGATACCAAGGCTTTGTTTATAGATGTCATTGTGAAGTTGAAGTTTAGTTTTCCTCCACTTACGTTCTGCTTTCCTACATTCTCTTTTCAGAGTGCTTACCATCATGGTTGTTCTCCATCGTGTTTTCTTATTGCTCTCAGTTTTCTTTAACTTTACCGGTGCAACACGATCCATGACATTCAATATTTTTACATAAAAATTATCAAGGAGTACATAAACTGACTCAGCACTTATTGTTGAAGATATAGCTATGGCTTCCATAAACTGAGCATTGGTACTCTCATTAATGTACCTTTTCTTAATAGAAACAGAGTTTACTGGAACATTCGGGGTGATTAGTGATTAAAAAAAGACACAGAAATGATCAGACAGGGCCATGAGATAACCAGATCCAGAATGTGGCCTTGAGTGTGTGTACGCTCTTTCACATGCTGAGTGAGATCAAAAGTAGTACAAAAGGTTATTTGCCATTATTGTCCGTACTATTATCTATGTGGATGTTGAAAAGTTATAATCAACTGATATGACAGAAAGTAGTTCAGCAAAATCATCAATGAAATTTGCAGAGTATCGCGGAGGTCTGCAATTGGTTAAAAACTAATTTTTGGGGGTACCCTTCAATGTAAAACAGAGGTATTCAAAAAAAATTACCTAGTGTATTCTCTTTACACTGGAATGTATCTTTGAATAAGGCAGCCACTCCTCCTCCTTTCCTACCATTATGACATGTATTCATATAGCCAAATTTTTCAGGTACTGTCTCGTTAAGAATAGTAGCACTACAATCTTCAGTTAGCCACGTTTCAGTGATAAACATCTAATCTAGGTTGTAGGATATAAGGATTGTAGGATTATAATGTCATTTACCAAGAATGATTTGTTGGCCAGAGATCTGATATTAAGTAAAGCCAGCTTAATAGATATAATAGGGGTTTCTGGGCTAGTAGGTTGGCTTGTTACAGTTAACAGATTAGGCATGTTTACTTTATAAGTTGCATGGGCATTGTTCCTTCTATTTCTAATCAACACAGGAGTAGAGATACTGGGTCCTATTTTGTACTCAAAACAGTCGGCATTGCTATTTTCTACAGCAGGGACCCGAAGCACATCATCGACTATATTTTGTGCTCTATGGAAATAAAGCACAAGGTTGTTGACGATGTGGCAGTTGTATATAACCTTAACATGGTGGCTCTATTTTGAAATTAAGACTGAGTTAACTCTGCCTTTTACTCCTACATTCCACAATGTTCATGCTGATTTTTCAAGTACATGCCAATATAATCTCCTGCTCTTTTCAAAGCACAAACCACATAGTCAACCCTACTAGATATTATGCTCATGTAGTCATTTCTCTGCAAACAATATTGCATTGTCATGACATACTGACAAGGTAACTTACATTTGGAACCAGTTAGATAATGATCTTACATAAATACTACCTGAGATGCAAATTATTTAAAGTAACCCATTTGTAATTTGTGAAACAATATTTTGTACCAGATATTTGTATATGCCATAACAATTATTTGCATTAAAAAAATTGTATATTCATTTCTACAGCTAGAATGGGTACAGTTAAATTCATTTCTGTACAGTCAACATATCTCATATGACACTTCTCTCAAACTTTATGTTAATCCACTCCCAACTGTGCCATGCCCTCTTAAAGGTGCACAACACAATTCATCAGACAGCAGCAGCAGCAGTTTTACAGTGAGCATGTGAGGTATAATGTATACATTTATTCTATCAACCCCTTTCCAGTTATAATAATGTCAATGCTGTCAGATCGTCATTTCAGAAATTTTCTCCTAACAAAGTACATGACATAATATAAAAAAGCCCCTTATGAAATGTAGTAAAAATAATAAAATGTAAAAACAATCAAGTCATTGTGTGATGGTGAGGTGACGGACAGCGCCTTCAACTCCCGCATGTCCGTGTTTTCCCAATGGTCATCAACTTACCCCAGTCTCCTTCATTCATCTTGTCATTAATTGTCACTCACACCAGGTCCCAGTTAGGTCATTAGTATGTGTTTAAATGTTTTTCCTCTGCTCCCCTCATTTGTCAGTCATTGTTCCATGCTGCAGTGTGTCCCGATGTTAGTGGGGAGTTTCGTGTCGTTTGCCTTTTTTCTTTATAGCCATTATTATCAAGTGCTCTGTGTTTTCTGTTCTCTCTTTAAAATAAAAGATATAATTGACTGCCACTCTTGCCTGCGCCTGGTCCGTTTGCTCCACAACATCCCGATTGTGACAAATTGTATGTAATCTTTTTTTACTGATCACCCACCTCACACGCTCCCAAGTAGGTCAACAGTACAGAAATTAAAATCAGAACCGTGTGGGTCTTCAAAACAAACAGGAAGGATAAAGTAGGAAATCCCACCTAGTTCACTACAATTAAATTTCAGGTTTTCAATGGCAATAACCAGGCTAAACAACTGTCGACTCGGTCAGTAGACAGTGTTTTTCACTCTCTGCCAGTCTGTAGCTTTGATGTCCCCAATATCTGTTGCTTGACCTTGTTCTTATGAAATGTTCTGGATGTAAGCAACCTGATGCTCACTGTATCCCTCTGCCAGTCAAGCAGAATTGAAACCTTTTCTTCACTCAAAGCTTTTTTCAGCTCTTTTGCCATGCTAAATAGTTATTTTTTATTCAAATTACCTTTGAGGTACTACTTGCACAGTTTTTGCCATCCAGCTGATTCTATTGCAAGAGGATAGTGATAACCGGAGCAGTGTTTTTTTAAAAAAAAAATACTTTTCCTTGTTAGATTAGATTTGGTTTAGGTAATCACCTAATCAGTACATCATGAGTGCCTGTGTTGGAATTTAACAGACACTGGAATGGAATGGCTGCCATACATGTAGAGATGCTGATTTGAGAAAAATTCAGTTATCAAAAAAAAAAATCCAGAGCTGTGTATTGTTGAATTACTGGTCTCAGTCTACATATCTTCCTTGAGAGTGAACAAAATATTGAGGTGACATTGTCTGTATGATGACAAAAGCTAATGTTGTTCTGCAATATTTATTCATCATTTATTGGTACCTCAATAACTAGAGAATGTGAAACATTACTTGATATTAAAGAACACACAAGCAAATTATATTAATAAGCTATCAATACATTTTGCTTACCCTAAAGCTGCATAAATAAAACACTAACAAGCATGTTCCACAAGCCTCTAGTTAGAGCATTATTGTATTGATCATCTGTGTTCACAAACACTTCAGTTGCTTGCTCTGTGGTTCTTCTTACAGTCATGAAAGGCTACAATGATACATGAGAATACATATTAAGGACATAATATGACTGCAAAATTGTGTACTTCCTCAAATGTGGATAGCAGACTTTCCGGGTGTTGTGGATAATTATATTCCACTTCTCAGGTTCGATGGGTTGAGTCCACTTAATTCAAATTTCTTAAAAATAAATACTCTAGGAAACCAGTACTTTAATTCACATAGTTTATTACAAGCTTGTAGGTGATACACAGACAAAGTACACTCGTGTGCACATTCCTAGGTATGACAAAGACACACTGAGGGGCCCCTGTGACTGTGAGGTGACGGACTGCTCCGCCATCTCCCGCTTTCTCCATCTTTCCAATTGCCATGACCTCATCCTGGTCCCCTTCATTTGTCTTGTCTCCAATTATTTCTCACACCAGGTCCCAATTAGGTCATTAGTATGTGTTTAAATGTTTCTCCTCTGCTCCCCTCAGTTGTCAGTCATTGTTCTATGTTACTGTGTGTCCTGACGGTGTGGTGAGTTCTGTTTTGTGTTTACTTTATACTTTTCATCATCAGTGTTCAGTGTTTTTCTGTTCTGTTGCTTTTGTCTTTATTTAAAATAAAGAATGTACCGACCGCTACCCCTGCCTGCGCCTGGTCCGTTAATCCCCACAACGTCACCTCGTGACAGCCCCTTATATGTTCTTCTAACATCTAGATCTCATCTTAATGCTCCATATCCTAAGACCATAAGACACCTAAGCTAAAGAATGACAATGTTTGGGCCTGGGGCCAAAAAGAGAGCAAGGATTTGCAGGACGGAGAGGTGGACAAAACTATAGCCAAAGTCCCCACATTTTTAATCACGTTTTCCCGACTCCTAGACAGAGCAAAGTATCCAGAATGTATATCATGTACAAAACACTACATATTTAATACATATTTAAAACCAAATTTATGCAAATGGATATATTATATATATGCATTATTAATCTTCCACATCTTGTGCTGGAAATTTATATTTTAATGTTCCAGTCTGTAGGCTAATGCACCTGAACATATACATCTGAAATACTTTGAAAACATGAATAACGCGTCTTGCATCTTGATAACTCAATCTTGACTTAAGTATTAATGTCCCAGCAAGTGAAACAGTTATGGCACTGGGCTGAGCCTGGCTGGGGAAAAAAACAATAATTCAAGCTTGCTACAATAGTAGTTGACTTACAGTACTGTAGCTTGCTAACGCTCTACAGAGATCATGTTATTCATTGAAAACTACCAAAGACATTTTAGCTAATTTGTCAGATAGATAAGATAGCTATCTGCATTGTACAGAAAAATAAACTCTGTACTCCAGAAGCTGTCGGCTTAACGAGTTAACCAGATGTTTAAGTTGTCATACAGTAGTGTTAACTAGCTGCAGTAGCTAGTTAGCCAGGTATGTTATTGTAACAGAAAACTTGCTCTATCTGAATTTGCTAGCAAGGTATACTGTGTAGGCTACACGACTAAATAAAAACATATCTCAATTAGAAAATTGCTCGATTAGAAAAACCGTAAGTACCTTGCTGTAGTTTGAAAGGTTAATATCAATGATTGCATCATTTCTAAAAAACATTCTAACAATCAAACTATGATAGCGGCTGAAACTTAAGCACTATAATAACTATTGGGCTAACCAGAGTAGAAGAGTACTTGTGAAAACTCACAGACACGACTAAACCAGAATTCTTTTAAACTGGAGTAAAAAACATAAATATAGATTAACACATAAGAAGTATAGAGCCACCGCGATAATGTAATTGCTGAGGTCAACTTCTCACTACTATTTAGGAGTACATATACTACAGTGAAGACATGGTGGGACCGTCGAGCTGCGTCTGTTCCATGCATGCATAGTTAATTTGTGCACGCCTTCCATCTGGTATTGTGAGAAATTAGTCTGCATGGCATTTGAATTGAGCAATTGCATGTACTGGAGTATTATTGTTCCTTCAGCTGAACTCTGAAATATTTGGAACATGACTTCCAATGCAGTGGCAGGTAATGTCATCGTAAGCAAAGTAAGCTGTAGCAGCGGAAATATGAGTTTAACTTTTCCAGTTGTAGTTACTTTAGATAATTACCAAACTGGTACGTACGGTATCAGTACGTCATTTAATTACGTTTCTGGAACGTACTGAGCAGATGAGGAAGATGTGGTCATGCAATTTCCTTCAGACAACGTTGCCACAACATTGTACAAAGGTAATGTCACGACTTGACCAATTTCTACGTCACGGTTGGTTGTGTTTACGTAACATATTTGCTGGGTATGTAACCGTATGTCATTGATTGTGGCCAGCTGTTACCACGTCCACGATATCATGCAACTGATCATATATACCGCTCTATATTTGTAGGCCAATCATTTATTTAATGTTGGTAGCAAAAGACTCTACACTAGAGATTAGTCAACAAGAAGACTTCTGATTTTCATATGTTGCCTTCAAAAGAAAAGTTTTTGGTGTGTCTAATTTGTGTATATTTATGCGGGGGTAATTATAAATGAAAATAATTTACAAAGGTTAAAGATTATTATAGAGTGGAGCACACTGAGAAATGGTTAGAGCTTCTGAAAGTTATTGTGGAGAACATTTACATCAAAATATGACTTCTATTAGATGATTTAAATTTGCTTGGGCTCATTTGCTTTGGACATTGTGTAATACATCCAACTACAGTAGATGTGTTCACACTGCATCCTAGCAGGGGGTATTGGCTTCCTATGAATTTCCACAATTTTGAAGTGGAACAGCACAACTTTTAGCCTTGGGCTAGCTGGCCATGCTCTGCATTTTCAGGGCATGCCCCAGAAAAATTGACAAATGACCAGTGTAAAATAGGGTCAAGAACAAAACCATAGAATGTTTATTGTCCTATCACAAAACCTGCCATTTCACTTAAGCGTATGTAAATTGTGATGCGCACTGTTGCCAGGAGCTCCATCTGTTTTAGTCCTTTCACTCTGACAAGTTTTGTCGTTTCATTATACCTGCTAAATCTTAGCGAAGTAGTTATTGCAGCTTGCTTTGGATGTAAATCCAGCAAATATGTCTAAAGAATTAAGGTTTACTGACGTTTTTTTCTTTGCGTAGTTTTAAAGCTGTTCAAAAGCAAATACTGACAGGATCAGTCGATCTTGTGAAGTCGTTAATAGATTTGTGGTAGCATAAAATTGATCATGTGTCTACATGCCAGAGAGAACATAATATTTTCGGCTCATCATAGAATGTAAAATGGTATTGTCGTATTTGTCCGTTAGCCCAGGGCTTAGGGACATGTTTGTGTTTTTTTGTTCAGAGTTAGACAGCACATTTATGTTGTCAAGTTTCTTATGCCTATTTCCTCTCAATACAGCAAAGCTATATATTGCTGTCCCAATTTAAACCCCCATACAACCCACTATACATGGAATTCATATTGCCTCATTAGTTAGCAGTTTGTGGCTATTATTAGGAGTCTGGCTAGTTACTCAATCAAAAAGGATTCTGATTACATGAGCAATAAAACAGATAGTTTTGCAATTTATAAAATGTCTTTTAGACATGGTGTTATATTTTCCAGCCTCAGTAGCTAATCTATGCTCAGTAGCTAATTAATCCACTGTTTTCATTTGTAGAATAAATTGCTTCTATAGGCAAATATTAAGTGGAATGCAACATTGCCATGATCATTTCATTAAAAAAAACGTCCCTGCAGAATAAAAAAGAATCTTAGGTCAGCGAATTGTTCGCCAATTTCATAATACTATTAGAATGCTAACATTGAATGACTTTATTGATGATTTGTTAAAAAGAGATAGCAGTACTGAAGCATAAGCTGAAGCATATTAGTTAGCTATATTGCCGTTTGTTAAAAGTATGCAAAGTTGATTGCTACGGTAAATAGCTAACCCACTAGCTTTCAAGCTAACCTCCGTCAGTTACCTAGTCCTAACTCGCTAGCAAATGTACATAGTTCAGTGAGCTACGGTCAATATAGCTAGCCTACTCTATGCCCATTAAGTTGCCAAGTGGCAAGTTAACGTTAGCTAGCTAAGTAAACTTTTAATCACCTTAGCTATCCACCTAGCAACCAGATGTGCAGCTAGCTGGCTTAGTTACTAGGTCATGATGTTGTCAGCTCACTAGCTAGTTAACTAGCAACCAAATCTTGATACTTTTTAAAGATTTTATGTGTTCAGGAGTGTAGTCATCTATTAATAACGGCCAGCTATAAAAAAGCACTTAGTATACTTCTTATAGGTGCTATCCGTTTGTAGAAAGTGTGTCCATAAAATGGATAACAGAGAAAACTCATTATGATCATGAAGCATGGACACATACAGCAGGAGAGATAACAACAAAGATACCTGTAATGAGAGAGTAAGAGAGAGAAGAGGTGGGTATGTTCAGGCAGTAACTTAAATAATAATATTTTGTGTGGTTACACACAAAAAAATACATCACAATTACAGAATACTAACAACACAAAATATTATAAAAATACATTATATTGTAATGGTCAGCTGTGATGTTGTATTGTTTTGTATCCCAAACAGTAGAGGGGCAGTGGCAAGAGAAAAGGGATTTTCTTTATTTTATTCAAATGAAACACACAGACTTCCAAGACATACAAAAATTATTAATACAGCAAGTACCTTTTGCTGCTGTGGCCCAGATTGTGTTTGGTAGTGTCCATACAGTATACTACATACCATGGGAAGCCTCCTGTAGATGTGGACCTCAGGGGTCCTGTAGATGTGGACCTCAGGGGCTCAAATGTAAATTTGAGGTCAGACTGTCTTGCTAACCATCATCTTGCCAAAGGCAAAAAAAACCTCACAATTAAATATCCTTAATTCAACTGGGGTCTGACTTGATCTAAATGTCTAGGCTGCTGTTTACAGAACACATAACCCATGCTAGCAGGACTTTGATTCCAGCCCACTGCTATTGTAGAGCCCTGGAATCATTACGGTCGACTTGCATTTGCTCGGGTCCGGGACTCTCGAGCCGCCCTCTGCTACACGAGGGGTGAGCGATGTAGGGTTCAGGGGCGTGGTTCTGGGCTCTGGCGGAGCGGTCTAATGTGGTGAAGGGTAAGGCTCATGTTCTCACCCTCCTGCGCCCCGACGCACGGTTGTCGATCAGAACCGTCAGGGCTATCATGCCATCTAGAGCCTCGGGTTCTGGGTAGGAAACCAGCTCTTCCTTAAGGTGTTCGTTCAAACCATTGACGAAAGCGGCTTGCAGAACCTCCACGGAGAAGCACAATCAGGTACGCTATCCTAGCGCCGGCTGTTGCGTAGGTCCGTTGTTGGGCGAATACGAGTCCGCACTGTAGCAGGAACAAGCGGCACAAACCCGGAGAGAGCATGCGAGCATGAACCATTGATCTGGCAGGGAAGAATTGGCAGGGAGTTGTACTTGTACGGCGTAGTGACGAGGTGAGTGGGGACAGGTGGGTGAGTGGTGATTGATGACAGGTGTGAGAACATGTGGCGCTGGTAACTCAGGAGCACGAGCGCCCGCCTCTGCACACTCTCGGAGGCGGGGACGTGACAGACACCCTAAGTACAACTAAGGCGATGGCCTTGTTAAGCTATAAAAATATATACTGTGTAAAACCTTAGCAAACAGGGATATGAAATATTTGATACTCAATATATCTGAATCATATTGAACTCATATGGAACCTTATAATTCTAAGCTCACAAAAGTAATAGTTTAAGGGTGTGCACACTTATGCAACCATGTTATTGTGAGTTATTTTTTCTCCCCTCAAAGATTTCAGTTAGTTTTTCAATTGAATTTTTCACGTTATAGGTCAAAGTACATGTGGAAAAAGTTCTGACATGATTTATCTTTGTCAATTTTTTTTACATCACAAAAAACTGGCATTTTAACATGGGTGTCTAGACTTTTTATATCCACTGTATGTTTTTCTACAAGAAAAAATGAATTAATCCAAGATGTGAACTTGGCAGAACTGGTTTTGAAGAAGTTTGTGATCGATTTCCAGCGGCTGTATATGGCACTGCCAATGTGTCATTCAACATTGACTTGTTAACAAACCTTGCAGATAGTGTATGAAACTGGGGCAAAATCCACATTCAAATTTGTATCTTTCAATAGAACACTGTTGAAGTACTTCAATGGAACAACTGATGTCCCTTTGCAAATAGGCTGCAAGTTGCTTGAACAATGCTACCGAGCGTGTACAAGAGTTGTTCTCCCTGAGTTTAAAGTGTAAACTCAGGGAGAGTGTAAATGTCAGGACACGGTCTGTTACAGTATATTAAATGAGTGAAGAACAATATATTTTAGTATATTTCATTGCTTTATTGAAGTGTGATTAATATACAACTCTGGAAAATATTAACCCTTCTGTTCCTCAGGGGATAAAAAGGTGTAGTTGTCTCTTATTTTTTCCAGAGCTGTATTTTATAGCAATATTAAAGCAATATTATATGATAGCAAAAGTACAACTTGTATTTAAGTTTTTTTAATTATTTAATGTATATTCAAATATACACAATTGTAGTATTTATATTCTTCCCCCGCATGGGTTACCAAGTGCTACATATAAAGCAAGACATTCATATTGCTTTGGAACAGAAGTTGACAAGGACACAGAAACATTTATGCATTGTACATAAATTGCGATAACACTACCTCTACCACTTTATAAATATTGTACCCAGCCAATGGAACATCTGAATCAGGCGAAGATTAGGCAAATTAGTCCACTGACTTAAGTTCTCACTCTGACTTATGCACCGCACCATACAGTGGGGCAAACAAGTATTTAGTCAGCCACCAATTGTGCAAGTTCTCCCACTTAAAAAGATGAGAGAGGCCTGTCATTTTCATCATAGGCACACTTCAACTATGAGAGACAAAATTTGAATAGAAAATCCAGAAAATCACATTGTAGGACTTGTTATGAATTTATTGGTAAATTCCTCTGTTAAATAAGTATTTGGTCAATAACAAAAGTTCATCTCAATACTTTGTTATATACCCTTTGTTGGCAATGACAGAGGTCAAACATTTTCTGTAAGTCTTCACAAGGTTTTCACACACTGTTGCTTGGCCCATTCCTCCATGCAGATCTCTAGAGCAGTGATGTTTTGGAGCTGTTGCTTGGCAACACAGACTTTGAACTCCCTCCAAAGATTTTCTATGGGGTTGAGATCTGGTGACTGGATAGGCCACTCCAGGACCTTGAATTGCTTCTTACGAAGCCACTCATTCGTTGCCCGGGCGGTGTGTTTGGGATCATGGTCATGCTGAAAGACCCAGCCACGTTTCATCTTCAATGCCCTTGCTGATGGTTTTCACTCAAAATCTCACGATACATGGCCCCATTCATTCTTTCCTTCACATGGATCAGTCGTCCTGGTCCCTCTGCAGAAAAACAGCCCCAAAGCATGATGTTTCCACTGCCATGCTTCACAGTAGGTATGGTGTTCTTTGGATGCAATCCAGCATTCTTTCTCATCCAACCACGACCAGTTGAGTTTTTACCAAAAAGTTCTATTTTGGTTTCATCTGACCATTTGACATTCTTCCAATCCTCTTCTGGATCATCCAAATGCACTCTAGCAAACCTCAGACGGGCCTGGACATGTACTGGCTTAAGCAGGGGGACACGTCTGGCACTGCAGGATTTGAATCCCTGGCAGCGTAGTGTGTTACTGATGGTAGCCAGCTCTCTGCAGGTCATTCACTAGGTCCCCCCGTGTGGTTCTGGAATTTTTGCTCACCATTCTTGTGATCATTTTGACCCCACGGGGCGAGATCTTGCGTGGAGCCCTGGATCGAGGGAGATTATCAGTGGTCTTGTATGTTTTAATTTTTTTAATAATTGCTCCCACAGTTGATTTCTTCACACCAAGCTGCTTACCTATTGCAGATTCAGTCTTCCCAGCCTGGTGCAGGTCTACAATTTTGTTTCTGGTGTCCTTTGAAAGCTCTTTGGTCTTGGCCATAATGGAGTTTGGAGTGTGACTGTTTGAGGTTGTGGACAGGTGTCTTTTATACTGATAACAAGTTCAAACAGGTGCCATTAATACAGGTAACGAGTGGAGGACAGAGGAGCCTCTTAAAGAAGAAGTTACAGGTCTGTGAGAGCCAGAAATCTTGCTTGTTTGTAAGTGACCAAATACTTATTTTACCGAGGAATTTACCAATAAATTCCTAAAAAATCCTACAATGTGATTCTCTGGATTTTTCCCCCTCTTTTTGTCTCTCATATTTGAAGTGTACCTATGATGAAAAATACAGGTCTCTCTCATCTTTGTAAGTGGGAGAACTTGTGCAATTGGTGGCTGACTAAATACTTTTTTGCCCCACTGTATGCCTGCAACAGGACCATAACCATGGAGGAGATTCATGTTGTGCTGCTGTTGATTGGGATTTACTGGATATTAAAAGCTATTTCGTAGATTGATTATCAGATGACTGAGACGGATTCACGCTATTCTGCATACAAATATTTTGTTCTTTATCTGTTGGGATTTTATAAATATTTGAGAAATAAGAGAGTGTGTGAGTTCTTCTGTTTTCAGATTTACGCAAACAGCCACTATACATTTCGTTCCACAACTATTTATTCATCTCCAAAAATATAGGTGTAAAATACAAAAGTGCACAACACATTTTTTTAAAATATATAAGTAACTCCATCTTTTGGATCAGGCTTCTTGCATTTAAATGAATTATTCTGATGCCACAACTATGGGGATATAGTGAGGGAAAAAAATATTTGATCCTCTGCTGATTTTGTACGTTTGCCCACTACTAAGAAATGATCAGTCTATTATTTTAATGGTTGGTTTATTTGAACAGTGAGAGACAGAAAAGCACTTACCTACAGGATTCTCTCATCTTTTCACTTGACGAAAATGTCAGTTATCGTCACCTATGTTGATAGTAAATGTACCAATGCTATTTGTGGTGGGGGTAAACTTAATAAGAAACGATACTAAGGTTAAATACAATGCTTAATGGTGTCTAGCGAAATATTGAAACTTGGTGTGACTTTAATGCTATACCAACTCTCGGCAGATTTATAGCTCCGTTGTTTAGTGGTTAAAGACACAGTCTTGTATGTGAGAGTCGCAGGTTTGAATCCAGGGAAGGCATCAATGATAATCACTTTTTATTGCGGGCCTGCTGAACTACGCTTGCCTAATTTCTTGTTTTTTACCAAGTTTAGGGAATTTTCCATTGTGCTTAGTTTCCAACATTAGAAATTCAGCAGCAACATTAAGATCTCCGGTGTTTGTATTTTACCTTCAAAATAAAAGTTAGCGGGTTACGTTATATACATTCAGCAGCAACAATAAGACTCAGATTTTCACATGTGTAGTGTGTAAATTATGTGGGGAAATCTACGTGGGTTAAAATATAAATTAAACAAATTACTATTTGAATAATATATTAAATAAGGTGAACAATATAAAAAGGTGGATCATATTGAGAAATGGTTAGAGCTTAAATAAGTTATTGTAGAGAAACTTTCAAATATAAAAAAATACTTTTTTTAAGTTAGTGTTGTTGATTTGCTTTTGCTCATTAGCTTTGGAGCTTCTGGAGCCTAAAAGTTAATTTCAGGGAGACAGGTGGGAACGATGGTACTGGAAAGTCCAGGTATGTTCCAGAGGGCTGGGTGTTGGGTGTTGTGTGGAGTTGGGAAACAATGGCAACTAGAAGGCAGATAACTCAGATCCTTGCAGGGGAGGTGGAGATGGAGGACCTGCACCGGGAGAAACCATGACAGTAACACAAAAACGTGGAGAAAGTGAAGGAGTGTGTATACTACAGAAGTGTATATATCCATTCATGTTTAATTTTAAATATTAATGAGAAATTCTCATAATATATGTCATAGCTTGTTAACATTTTTAAGAATTACCCCACTCATATAATCCCTATTAGCATACCACTGGTATCAGTGAATATATTTAGTTGATTCACAACAGTTTTGTGAATTACACAGAGGGAATTCTAGGAATAAACAAACAGCTGCTTACACCTGCTAACTCAATCGCGGATGTTCAGTTGGTAAATGAGTTACTTTAGTGCGGATCGATCAGTTTAAGGCTTCCAGGTGGATTTGATAAGAATTAGCAAGATATGCTTGGGGAATATTTTTGGTTATATGTTTTTATGCCATACTCAGGAACTGGGAGAGGAGAATTATTGGGATGATATCCAAAACAAACGAATTGGGGTGACAGGTATTCTAGAGATTAGAGAATCTGAACAGTAACTGAAAGGTTGCTAGATCCAATCCTCAAACCTGCAAAGTGAATAATCTGTTGTGCTGTCCCTGAGTAAAAGAGACAACTCATTTCCAAGGGATTCCAGTAGTTGAAATATATTCTCAATTTACATGGTAGTTTAATCCACTTAGTTTAACAAAAAAGTGTAATTCTATATCCCGTCACCAATGTGCTCCAGCATTACATTGTTTTTAACACAAACATTTGGAAAAAAATACTACAACACTAACCAGAAAACTGAGGAATGAGCCTGAACGACAAAGAAAAATTTGGAATACCAAGAAGCCAATGTTAGCACCCTGAGTTTGCTCCCCTGTATCCTACCCCATCTATGCCAGTATATTGAGACTTACCATTAACACGGTCAATACCACTCTCTATTGCAGGTTAATAGGCCACTTGAGCATTTTGCACAGAATAGTGGTTACAATCCCCTTTACACAAGAGCATGGCTAAGAGGAACGAGTACTCATTCCTTTAGCACCAGTATTGCCTTCTGTGGAGTTACAACAAAGTTATTTGGAGAGATTCATGGTCCTGAATCAATAGCATATGGAGAAAAAAAGTATTATTGTTTTTAATTAAATGTACTGTACTAAAAGTGTGTGATTAAATTTATTGGTCCGACATACACAGCTGGCATGTGTGATAGCAAGGCTGCGCCAGTCCATTTTTTCCATGCTTGATCAGCCTTGAGTAAATTGACTAAGCAAAGGTCAAAGGTCAAATGCAGCTCCAGGAAGAAGAGAAGGCTGAGTGAGACGGAGAGCAGACAGCATGGAAAGGTGTACAGCAACAGAGCTGACAAACTGCCACCAGGGTTTTCATCAAAATAGCCATTTGGCCTATCCGTCAGATGTGTTGGATGGGTGAGTGCAGAAGGCAAAATGGCAAAAAAAATGAGATGGTGAGATGGTGAGACTAAAGATTTTGCACTTGTTTGTGTATGTGTTGTGTTGTGCTTGTCATAACTGACATAATTTCCTGCATGAAAAAATTGGTATGGTTGATATCAGCAGATATAGACATATAGGGAAAACTACAATGCACAAAAGTATCCTTACACACATTCACAGACAAATATTTGCATCCACACACACAAAGGCGGTAAGGTCAATGAGAATTATTTTCTCTCTCTGATAGATTGTGTATGTGTATTGCCAAGTTGGAGCTTCCAAAAGAAAATCAACTCACAATTCAGTGTTCAGCACAAAATGGACTCAACTCATTCTCTGAATGAATTCATAGTGTAATGGAAAGATACTATCTGCCACAGCAACGTTGTGAGTGAATTCTTAAGAAAATGCAGTTGACAATTTATTCTGTTTGCCACCAGAGGTTGGTGCGTTGTTTTTATAAGTAACTACAGACCTGTATGTACAGTTGTTGAAATAACACCCTCCATATACGTCTACCTAGAATCCTATTTACATTAAATGGTCCTTGTTACATATTACCTTGTTTTTGACAAATTTTTCAATGGTTCCACACATATTGGCCTAAGATTTGATGAAAATACTGTATATATAATAAAGCTTGTATACCCCAACTGAGCTTAGGAATCTCCTGGTTTCCAGACCACATCAGGCCTGCAGGTCATGTTTTGCTGGCTTGCAAAGGGATGTGTAATCTCTATTGGAATCCAGACATTTAGAATATCTGAGTGGAATTGTTAATCAATATAGTATACTGAGACTACATCATTCAGTTAAACTGGAACATTCATCTTAGTAATGGGTGCAATGAATCAAACTTGTAAGAGATTAGATCACAATTGAAGACAATACCTATAAGAAAACACATTATTTACTTAAAAACAGTCAACCAAATTCTTATTTTTTATCACACAGAAGAAGTCCGTGCAGGAAGTTATTATACAGGTATATGGTTCCACATAGGACACTTTTTGTCTACCCAAAAATAATAAACGAACCCTCTAGTAAAAATGGATCTCAGGATGTTAACGTTTAATTAGGACCCTTTTCCTTACATTGAACACATGCCTACAAGATTCTCTGATAAATAGGGTTCTTGGTAAAACCTTATCCCTCAGCACTGAAACCATTTAGAACTTTTTTTAAGAGTGTACATATTTAAATGAAACTTTAATTCCAGTGTTGACAACTGTTAATTGGTTTCAATATTATTTGATTACAATCTTCATTATTGTCCCGTCCGTATTTTGTTTGGGAAAATCCATAATGGATGCTAAAATAAATGAATTTGATTCATTTATCTTGTTTCATGCATTGCAAAGATGGAAATAACGTTCAGTGTCAGAAATATGAAAGTGTTAATTGTCTCCCCAGCTATCTGCTATATTAACCTTTTATTGATTACCATGTCACAAGCTAAATAAATGTTTCTGAGAAATGAAAAATCTGTAACTCACATGTCCATACAATACTACAGCCTGTCTGTATAAAAGCCTTGATATTTAGACAGCCACAATTACACTATATCAAGTTAATTCACATACTTGCCTGCAACTGACATACTGACATGGGATCAGCTAAAACATAATCTTTATTGGCAGGTGCATACTGAGAACAAATAAACTTAGAGCGACTACAAAGAGGTAAGATTTCCACTGCCATTGCATACATTTTATGATACCGGTATCACCACTAGACAGAAAACTGCCTTATTACATTTCTGAATAGAACTGTAAATTTCAAGCTGAAGAAAAATAATAATTATTTAGAAAAAAAGTGTCAGACTGACCACCCATTTAAGGAAATGGAAGAATGGTATACTGGCAAAGGGATTTGCATTTGAATAAATAAATAGGATGGAATTGCTTGTGTCTCTTGCTTACCCTTAGATTGCATAATCTCTATGTTATAGCAGTAATGGTCTTACTGCACTAGAACAGGAAGAAAACAAAATTCCACTCTCATGACAGAACATTCTGGCGATGATGGCCAGGTGTTAACAAAGTGTTGACGACATATATAGTTGATTTTAGCTGCTGTTAGCTGAAAAGTTTAGGGGAATATACAGAGCTTGAAGGTGATAAACAGGACATTGCATTTCCTCCTGAGATTCTGTGATCGGTGCAAAGACAGCAGCCCATCCGTTATGTTGTAAGATGGCTGGGGCAAAGTCGGGCCAAGATGTGATTAAACACTGATCGTGTGCTGGATGGGAGACACCAAAAAAGTGGAGCACCATTCACCATGATTGATGACCTGCACTTGAACTGACAATGCGTCAATGCACCAAAGAACATTTCCACCAACACTTGGTTCTCTCTTGAACCATACTTCCATGTTTTGCAGCAAGATATTTTGCCAATCGAATAACATATTTTTCAGGGAAGGCCTTGCTTATTTCAGCAAGGCAATGCCAAACCACCTTCTGCACGTATTACAACAGCATGGCTCCGAAGGAAAAGAGTCTGGGTGCTGAACTAGCCTGCCTGCAGTTCAGACCTATCACCCATTTAAAATATTTGGTGCATTATGAAATTGTAAAATAAGGCAAAGGAGACCCCTGTTAAGCAGCCAAAATCCTATATCAAGCAAGAATGGGAAAACAGTTCACTTTCAAAACTACAGCATCTTTTTCCTCAGTTCCCAAAAGCTTACAGAGTATTGTTAAAAGAGGTGATGCAACACAGTGGTAAACCAACTTGAAGTTCAAAATGTATTTTTCCAAAATAATAACATTTGATATGTTGTCTTTGTACTATTTTTTATTAAATATAGGGATAAATGATTTGCACATCCTTGAAATCTGTTTTATATTGCATTTTACACATTGTCCCAACTTTTTTGGAAACAGGGTTGAAGTCATTTTATAATATCCTTAAATTATTCATACTTTCGATCTGGATTTTTCCAATAGCATTCCTAGTATGGTTCCTTCCCCAGCTCATAGCTGCAATTACAATGATCTCATTTCAAAACCGTTGCTATATATCCAAGGCCTACCTGTTGTGGCTGACCATCTCTCTGACCACTAGGTGGTCTTGTAGGAGACATGTGAGTGACTGAGGGTGGGGCCACGGGTGGCTGTCCTGTGGTCCATTAATCTCTCCTTGGGGCCTGCCGCCTGCTGTCACTGTGTCAGGGCAGGGAGCCCAGGGGAGCAGCCGAGGTCCAGGCACTGGGTGTAGTGCAAGCTCATTAATCCTGAGGCAGACATCGACGTGATGCTGACGTTATTGAGGCTTGGGGTGCTGAATGGAGCCCTTGAGACCACTCAATTACTCTATCTGTGAGCAATTAGCAGCAGTGAACAGCGGGTCAATGTCTTACTAGTGACAGAGTGGGGGCAGCAAGGGTTCACTTAGAATGGAGAATTAACCTCTCGAATGAACTGAATAGGATCTTTTTCATAGTGGCTCTATCTCTCGGTAGCTCAATTAGGAAGTAAACAAAGTATGTGTAATCAAAAGCTAGCCATTTTCTGTTAATCAGAGTTAACGATGTTACTCTCACAGTTCACTTTTACAATGTAAGCACATCTATACACATGGTACATTTTCACATGAATGAAATTTATAAAAGATATGTTTCATCCATAAATTTGTTATTTCTTTCAAGAAATTACAGGGGCCTACATTTTGTGTATTTTGGGTGAACACATTAAAATCAATGGATTTCCTGCTAGTTCGAAAGGTTCCTACAGATGTCCCAGTGTGGCCTTGGTCTGAAGTCTGTGAAATATTTGCTGTCTTTTGCATAGTGACTGCCAACTCAGATTTTCTTGCCTTATCAGGAGAAATAATCAATTTATTTAGGTTCATAGCAATACAGCACTCTGTGGGAAATAGCTATTGTACAGCTATTATGTTTAATAATTTTATAATATTTAGCTTTACAGCACAAATTTAATGGATGTGCTGCACCACCTACAATACCATCAAAATTTGGGGGACACTTAGAAATGTCCTTGTTTTTGAAAGAAAAGCATATTTGTCCATTAAAAAAAAAAAAAAAATACAATTGATCAGAAATTCAGTGCAGACATTGTAAATAATTGACTTTAGTAGCTGGAAACTGCAGATGTTTATCGAATATCAACATCAAATCTTGGTAAGTAGACTTTTGACATTATTGTTAATCAGCTTTAATTACCTGTATACGCTTGTTAACCCACTTTGTATTTATTTCAGACCAAGTGGCCAGCAAGTTAGTCTGGGCGGTTGTGATCTTACAAAACCTGAACAGATACTTTTCGTGTAAGTCTAATAATTTACAGACATTTTCAGTCTTGTACTAAAATGTTATTAATATTATGACAATATGCATACAGCTGAACCATTGTATATTATTTACTATCAGATTGAGGACACTGCGGTGATGCTACTGAGTACATCAATCGCTTAATTTATGGACACCCCACCTTGTGGCTGCACAGCATCAGGGGATTTTGGTTTCATTGTTTTCTTTCATGCTTGAAAGCTGAAGGTAATACATATTTTACTGACAACTCATCAAAACTGTGATGTATATGTATGTTTGAGTTAGAATAATATTTTAACCTGACAATATGCATACAGCTGAATATTGTCATTATTAAAGCTGCATATACATATCGTCATTATTAACATAATGACAATATGCATGCAGTTGAACCTTTGTACTATATTTACCAAAAAACAGATTGAGGACCCCAAATACTGGTGAAGTTGGGGATTTTGGCACATTCTATGCAATCATTATGGGAGGCTTGGATACTATGTTTGTTAGAGCTTCAGACTTTGGACACCGGCCTTGTGATCGTCCACAGATTGAGTTGATTGGTGAATCTCTGATATCCCTCGTACATATGACCATAAGAGCAGATAATGAACACACATTTGGTAATTTACTTGAAAATGTTATGCAGACTAATGCTGAGATTATGATTGATGAATCACTAGAGCTGGTAGTACAAATTGTCAACAACGGTGAGGGTGGTGCCCTGCGACGTGAAGCTCAAACACTGTTGATTGAGCAGATTATAAATAAAAAAAGAAGTCATGTGGCTTTGAATAATGATTCCACATGTTTTTCCGTTTGTTTGATGGGTATATTGAACCCAAAATACTGAGGCCCTGGTTAGTGGTCGTGAGCTACATATGGGGGCTGGTTTAGGTATAAATGATTGTGTGGCATTCAGGAACATTGTTCGGTTTGAAGAAATGACAGGGTGTAAAATTGTCTTTCATCAAACAAGGGAATGGTCAATTTACCAAGTTTCAAAACGGCGAGGACACCCACCCTAGAACTGTCTTTATGTACTTACAAGATAATCTTTTCTATAGAATCATGAATCTGAAGGGTTTTCTGGGTGGGTCGTATGTTTGTAAGTGGTGTTATACAGATTTTAACACTCATTGTAACCATGGCTGTAAACATATTTGTAGTGTCTGTCTTCATGAAGATTGTCATGTCAAACCCGTAACACAAAGCTGTTCCCGATATGTTATTCTGACTTTTGTTATAGACAGCATAAAGGTGTGGGTTGTTAGGTTAGCAGGTGTTAGAAATACTGTGTTGATTGCGGTCGTCATTACAACGTTTGTATTACCAACTATAAAGTGCACGTGTCTGACATGTAACGTGGATCTGTCTGTTGAAATGAATCATCAGTGTTTCATAAAACCCTCTAAACCTGAGGACCCCAGTGAGCGCTACCTATTTTATGATTTTGAGACAATTGCCAATCCTGTGAACGGTCCACACACTGCAAATTGTGTGTGCGCAATGAGCTTTGATAACAAGACATGGTTGTGTCACTGCTTTTTTCCAATAGTTTAGGCAACCAAAATATAATGACTACACATTTATTGCACACAACTCTAAATGTTTCGATGGTTACATCTTCTTGTAGTATCCTTGCTAACAATGGTTTTGGCATTACACTTATTGCTAATGGTAGCAAGCTTATGATTTTTACAGACAGCACATTAAATCAGAGATACATCGATAGTCATTGCTTCTACCGATAAAGCTGGTGGCCTTTCCACGTGCTATGGGTTTTAAGGATTAGAAAAAAGTTTAAGGAGAATGAGAACTATGTTTGTCCCCATCCGGAACCGCATTACTACAGTGTGAATACAAAGATGATGTGTGCAGAGTATATGAATAACACAATGTACATGATCAATACATACAGTGGGGAGAACAAGTATTTGATACAGTGCTGATTTTGCAGGTTTTCCTACTTACAAAGCCTGTAGAGGTCTGTAACCTCCAACCTCTCCACAATAGCCAAGACCATAGAGCTGTGTAAGGACATCAGGGATAAAATTGTAGACCTGCACAAGGCTGGGATGAGCTACAGGACAATAGGCAAGCAGCTTGGTGAGAAGGCAACAACTGTTGGCGCAATTATTAGAAAATGGATTCAAGATGACGGTCAATCTCCCTCGGTCTGGAGCTCCATGCAAGATCTCACCTTGTGGGGCATCAATGATCATGAGGAAGGAGAGGGATCAGCCCAGAACTACACTGCAGGACCTGGTCAATGACTTGAAGAGAGCTGGGATATATAAAGAAAACCATTAGTAACACACTATGGCGTCATGGATTAAAATCCTGCAGCGCACGCAAGGTCCCCCTGCTCAAGCCAGCGCATTTCCAGGCCCGTCTGAAGTTTTCCAATGACCATCTGGATGATCCAGAGGAGGAATTCGGAGAAGGTCATGTGGTCTGGTGAGACAAAAATTGAGCTTTTTGGTCTAAACTCCACTCGCGGTGTTTGGAGGAAGAAGAAGGATGAGTACAACCCCAAGAACACCATCCCAAATGTGAAGCATGGAGGTTGAAACATAATTCTTTGGGGATGCTTTTCTGCAAAGGGGACAGGACGACTGCACCGTATTAAGGGGAGGATGGATGGGGCCATGTATTGCGAGATCTTGGCCAACAACCTCCTTCCCTCAGTAAGAGCATTGAAGATGGGTCGTGGCTGGGTCTTCCAGCAAGACAACGACCCAAAACACACAGCCAGGGCAACTAAGGAGTGGCTCCGTAAGAAGCATCTCAAGGTCCTGGAGTGGCCTAGCCAGTCTCCAGACCTGAACCCAATAGAAAATGGGCTGAAAGTCCGTATTGCCCAGCGACAGCCCTGAAACCTGAAGGATCTGGAAAAGGTCTGTATGGAGGAGTGATTTCATGCCTCGAGAAGGGGAGACTCAGTATAACGTTGACTCTAGTCTTTACATATTCTGCAACAACACAAAGACTTATCCGACTGGGATTCCAGACATAATCTTTACAGATTTCAAACCGCTAGACACCTACTTTAGTACTGTTAAGGCTACGTCGTGTCCACAGAAAGGCCTTTATCACCCTGTTTTACTACACAGGGTCGTCGGTAAACAGTTCTTTCCCTTGTGTAGATTATGTGCAAAGTCTGAAAACCAGGTAACTGATTGTTTACATACTGATTCAGAAAGATATTTACCTGTTACCAGGGTTTCTATTGAGCTGTTTTAGACTGTTGAGAAAGGTTTTCGCATTGTGAAATTATTAGAAGTCTGGGAAATCAGATTATCTTTTTGCAGATTACATGAGAACATTCCTGAAGCACAAACAGGAAGCTAGCGGATTCCCACCATCAGTGGTTGTCAATGATGATAAAGAACAGTATATCTGTGATCATTATGAAAAGGATGGTGTGCAGCTTGAGAAGGAAAACATTGCTGTTAACAGTGCTAGATCTTTGGCTAAAATGGCATTGAATAGTCATTGGGGAAAGATGGGTGAGCGGTCTAAGCTTATGAACACATTGTTAATTACAGATCCGGCAGAGTATAGCCACTACCTTTTTCCAGTGAAATAGACATTGATTATTTCTCTTTAATCTCAGACACAGTTGTGATGGTACAGTGGCATTTCTACCATCTCTAGTGATTAATCAATCATAATCTCACCATTACTCTGCATAACACTTTCAAGTAAATTACCAAACATGTGTTCAATATATTCATCTGTTCTCATTGTCACCTGTACGGGGGATATCAGAGACTCACCAATCAAATCAATCTGCAGACGATCACCAGACCCATGTACAAAGTCTGAAGCTCTAACAATCATAGTATCCAAGCTTGCCTTAATGATTGCATAGAATGTGCCAAAATCCCCAACTTGACCAGTATTTTGGAAATGTAGCAATTGCCATAATTCAACGTTGTACAATACTGTTGTATTCGACGCATTATGTTGTATAACACCAACATCGCCATTGTTACAATGACTTTGCATCAGAGTGCTTGGAAGAGAGTCAACTAGATCATGTGAAAAATGGGAGGTACTAAGCTCCCTGCAACTGGGGATTATTGTGTGCATCGCTGTGTAACAAAGTAATGGCCGGTTCATTTGTATTTTGGGTGTGGTCTGTTGATTATGTGTAGATGTTGTTGGTTGTTCCTTGTCTGGTCTGCTGTTAGCACTATTTTTTGCCATTTCTCTACCTTAACAAGTAAATAATGATCCGCTTAGAGGTTGAAATACTATTCTAACTCAAATATACATCACAGTTTTGATGAGTTGACGGTAAAATGTGTTACCTTCAGCTTTCAACCATGAACGAAAACAATGAAATCAAAATCCCCTGACACTGTGCAGCCACAAGCTGGGGTGTCTGTAAATGATATTTCCTGTCCGGTAGAAACGCCGTTCTCGTTAGTTATTGCATCTCAGCAGTGACATCAAGTAATTTAATTTGATCTATTAACAACAAACTCATCCGCTTACATATAAATGCTTGCTATTGTCGCCATATCGCCATTAATCTCTTCAACATTTAACAAACACAAGTCCATAATATTGCAACTAAGAGTTGGTTCAAGTCACACATCCTACATCGAAGTCAAAGCATCTGCCCACACTAACACAGACAGGTATTCTCAAACTTGCAAATACTACAGTTTGTAACCATCGTTGCATGTTAAACATCTCTACCAATGTGAAGAAACCAATCTTGAAACGTGTCTAACAGAAGATTGTAGTGCTACTGTTCTTAATGAGACAGCACCCAATTAATTTGGTTATATGAATATTTGTTAAAATGGTAGGAAAAAGAGTGGCTGCCCTATTCAAATATACATTCCAGTGCAAAGAAAATACACTTAGTAATTTAATTTATTTAGAATACCTCTGTTTTACATTGAAGGGTGCCCCAAAAAGTTTGTTTTTCACCAATTACAGATCCACACAATATTCAGCTAAATTTTATCGATGGTTTTGCTGAACAACCTTCTGTTATCAGTTGATTATAACTTGTTTATTATAACAGGGGATTTCATCATCCACATAGATAATAATATGGACAATAATGCCAAAGACCTTTATGCACTACTTGACACTTTTTATCTTGTGAAACATGTGAAAGAGCTTACACACACACAAGGCCACATTCTAGATCTGGTTATTTCTGAAGGTCTCAATATTTCCTCTGTTGTGGTTAAAGACTTGGCCAGCTGGATTCTCGGGCCGTAAAAACTGTGACGGTGAGGTGACCGACAGCTCTGCCATTTCCCACTCTTCCGGTTTTCCCAACAGTCATGAACTCATGTTTCTCCTCTGTTCCCCTCAGTTGTCAGTTATTGTTCCATGTTACGATGTGTCCTGATGTGTGTGGTGAGTTTGGTTTCATTCATTTACTTTGTCAGTGGTTATCTAGTGCTCGGTGTTTTCTGTTCTTTGTGTGTTTGAATAAAGACACCACCGAATGTTACTCCTGCCTGCGCCTGGTCCGTTCGTTCCACGACATCCCGTGACAAAAACCAGGGACCAAGTGCTTAATCTTGGTGTTCAGACTCAGATGTCACATTTAACAGTCAACAGCATTCTATTATCTTAAAAATATAGCTAGAATCAATGGCTTTGTTTTCCAGAAAGATTAAGAGATGCTCATCCATGCTTTAATCTCTAGCAGGGTCTAATACCAATGGCCTCTTAACTGGGCTCCCCAAAAAGACTGTAATACTGGTGCAGCTTATTCAGAATGCTGCTGCTAGAATATCAACCAGGATGAAGAGAACGAAGCACATGATCCAATTCTTAAATCTTTGCACTGGCTACCAGTCAGTTACAGAATATATTTTAAAGTGGTGCTTTTAGTTTATCTATCAATGATTGGTTTAGGTTCCGAATACATTTCTGATATGTTTGAAGTACAGGGCTCTTAAATCCATTAACAGGTCAGCTATTAGAGCCCAGAGTCCAAAGTAAACATGGTCAAGCTGCATTTAGCTGTTATGCTGCACATAACTGGAATAAATTACTAGAAGATCTTAGATGTGCTCCAAACATCTATTTTTAAATCCAGCTTAAAAACACTTATTTTCACACACTTATGACTCTGTGCTTAAACCTAACCGCACTGTTTAACCTTACAGCTTTATCGCTTCCTATGTTTTTCTCCTGGTTTTCTATTTTTATTTTCCTATTCTATGATTTATCATCATGATGTTGTTTTGATGGTTTCATTTGAGTATTTCTTTTCATACAATTTATTTATATATCTTTTTTTTCTTTGTAAAGCACATAGAATCAATTCAATGTTTGAATTGTGCTATATAAATTAACTTGCTCCCTTGCTTGCTTGCTTGCTATGACACCTTATGTTTACACATTGTCATTTTCACACAACATACACAATTGATGTTCATAAATGATTCCTGTTTATGTTATGCAAAGGGAGTCACATTGAAAATATGTTTTTCAAGAAAATTATTTAGGCTACACTGTAAAGAACCACAGATCCCGTCAGCATGGTTTCTTTCACGGATTTGGCAAGTATACAAATGTAAAACAATACATTTCCCTATAAATCATTAAAACAATTTTCATATTAATTAATATCAAAACAAAACAACTTTTTAACATCTGGTTTAATTCACTACTGAAAAGTTCCTTGAACCATTTTATTGAAGCTCATACTCAACAATTTCTTTGAGCAACAAATTCACCAATAATCATCAATATTGAGCTGGAGGTGCTGGAGGAGCCAAGGGAGCAGTTGCAGAAGAAGGCAGTGGCACCACCTTCGGGAAAAGGAAGCGGTGGCTGCCCCACCAGAGGAGCAGGATGAGGATATGGCAGGGGAATTCTGCTGTTGGGAATTCTCAAGGTCATGGACTTGTCAGTCAGATTAAAGATTATGGATTCATTGCTCTGACCTATACACTTTCAGATGGTCTGCCAGTGATGAACAAACTAAATCTGTGTTTCCAGAAGGAAGACGTTATTTATCCGACAAATGGCGCTAGCCTTTGTAGCCACTTTGACCCAGCTTAAAGACACCCAGGCCCAGAAGAACAGAACAAGTGTGACTTCAAAAGCATTTTAACAATGTGAGGAAGCAGTACATCCAACCTTGTTGATGCTCTTGAGATGAGATTCCCCAGTGATGATATGTATTTCCTCAACTGCTTCTATATGATCTTCAATCCTGCCAGATACCAGGCATGAAATGAAGGTTTCAACAATTATTTCTAATTGTATACATGATCACATTATGTATGTGTAGTTGAGGAAAGGACAAGGCATGAACATTACATCACATCACAGAGTGAAAATATCGCTCTGCTTTATTCATAAAATAAAAAGTGAATAAAATATCCCTGTATTAAAGTAAATTATTTTATCACTGTGACAGCTGCAAGAAATAGCCTAATATTCTCCATAGTCTGATTATTTTCATAAAACATTTCAAACATCCCCCCTGTGATTTCTCCCCCCCCACAAATCGCACCGATTATACTATCATGCTACTTCAGGCATACGGTGTGATTAATTGTAGAGTAAGATAATTGGAGTGTCATGTTTTCCACAATATGCTGAAAGAGCAATGGCCCAGTGAAGGATACGACACTGCCACAGTGCAAACCTTCATTTGCAGCTCAGACGCTCAGAGATGCAGTGTCAATGATGACAGCACTGTTTGGGTATGGCAGGTTGAAATTTCACACTACCTGTGAAATCAGGGAATTCTTTGAACCCTATTCCAACTGGGCAAAGCTGGGAGTGATAGCAAGCACAATTGCTGTGTCTATTAGGCCCGCAGAGCGTGGATTCTCGCTCCAGAACAGGATAAAATCTGCCCTGAGTAACCACCTCACTGAGGAAAAGGTGACATGGTTGATGTGAATTGCAAGTTGTGACAAAGGGTTGGGTGGTTTCGACATTGCCCCAGCAGAAGAGCACTTCTCTGCAATGAAGTCGCGTCGCAAACAATCGAGTATTTGACCAATGCGAAAATCAGACCGAACAGCCTATTTTAGACCCAGTCATTTATCTTACTTTCAAGTAATTTAATTTGACGGACTTGGAATGCGATATGTAAAATATAATATAGGCTAATATCTTTATTTATTTAACAACAACGCTATTTGTTTTATTTTATTGTTGTTGCCTATATGCTCAGTTCGCAAAGAGTTCATTCTGCTAATTCCTTAAAATATAAAACTAAGAGATCACTGCATATATTTCTTTCCTTTCCAAATAAGTCGAAAAGGAAGGTTTTGAGTGAGGAACAGAAGGGTTAAAATTAAGAGACCACTCAACTTTCCTTTTCAACTTTTTTGGAAAGGAAAGAAAAAAGTGCAGTGGTCTCTTAATTTTTTCCGGAGCTGTAATGCATTTGTTGGACCAAACAAGAACATGACAAACCCCAAACACACAGAAACCCAGAACTGGAACTGTCCCGTCTGGCTAGGACCACTAAAAATCAGTATATTTGGAGATATAAGGTTTCTACATTGGACTATGACGAAACGGTTTTAACATGATTTTGTTTGCACAAAAAAACTAATCTTGGTTGAGCAAAAGACTGCTGATCAAACAATTAACCCTAACCCTAGAGATTGTACATGTGGCAGTACTCTGTCTGCTCTCTGGGATGTTTGTGGAGCTTCTTCCATTGGGTCTTCATTGTCTAATTGGCTGTCTCGTGGAGAATGTCCACTTAAATATTAGGATGGCTGGTACAAATAATTGGATGGCACATTTTCACAATGAAAAAGCATAGTTTAATATTCAAGAGCCCTGATTGTAAAGGTACTAGCAAAAAAGTGGGGATCAGGGAACCTTTATATCATCCTCCTGACAAAGCCACACATTAAAACAAAGTTTCCTAACCAAGGGACTAACGTGTGTGTATACAGGCTCACAATTCAAGAACTTTATTGGTCTCAAGTCTTATTTCCCACATTATGAGAATATTTTCTTATTAAAGCTTTTTCTATAAAACAAATTTGGATAATGTTTAGATCCATAGAGACGATGTTCGGGTACTGAATTGGATCTCAGGTAATTGGATTTGGATATATCCGTAAAGACCTGTAGTCTGGAGCTCTTCAACCATACAAGAATGCTGCCATTACCATATCTGTGTTCTCTCTCTGTGGATTAAGTAGAACAATTGTATCTACAGGTGGTGGTCATTGTGGGATCTGAGCATTAACCACTACAATGTGAATGTATGTTTCATTAGAAGTGAATGTGCCTAGATATTGAGAATAACAAAGTTAAGATTCTCCCTGTTGGTTGCGCTCTGGTAACCACAGGAATGTTTACATTGACCATTTGGTGTGGGGGTTAGGGTCTTGGCTTTGCTAGGTAAACATAGCCCTCAAGGTATTTAACAGCTTGTACCCCACATTACAGTAGAGAGAGACAAGGAGAGTAGGGAAGAGTTTGAGCCTGTAAAATCATGTGCTACT
>JACXGJ010001080.1:27953-94432 GCA_016801105.1 Esox niger | reverse complement strand
TATATATATATATATATATATATATATATATATATATATATATATATATATATATATATTACAGTGTAGTTAAAACCTGACAATCTCTCCCACCTCTATAAATTTAACAAAGACAGGTTAAAGGTCAGAATACTTTTTCTTGCAAAGGAGAAAACGATGTCTGCCTTGAGGTGATTGACCTTGATGAACTTCAGTGGGGCCATGTCACTCCAGATCTTCAGTGCCAAATGCAATGAGGTATCCACCTCCTCCCTTGTAAGGTCAGGGGTGTAGTTAGCAATCCTGCAGGTCATTGGTACACAGACAACACAAAAAACATGAAGCTGCATGGACAAATTGATTTTCAATGAGCTGATAATCCATCAGCAGATGACTAGTGTTAATTGATTCAATTCAGAGATGGAACAAAACAGTGAGGTTAAGATGAACACCTCAAAATATCAATGCAAAAAAGACAGAAGAAACAATGGAGACATTGTGACCAATAATCTGATAGTTTTTAATAAAACTTTTGTAGAATAGTGTGCACCTGTATGTAATAGTGTGATTCCTCCACTTGGGCTGCTCTGGGTAAAAGCTGTAGTTGTCTACATCAGCTACTCCACACCTGTCCTTCTTCATCACACTGAGAGTTTGGAGGTCCAGTCTTCCTGTTTGCTTCAGACTGAAGAAGTCCTGCATGTCTCTAATTTTCTCTTCCAAGGCTGAGGATATGGTGGTCCTCCTATTGCGGTGTTGGGGGGCACTGCTGGGGCTCAGGTGGAAGAATCTCCTAAGGTAACGCTGTCACATAGCGGATTAGTCCCTGAACTGACTGAAACGAGGTCACTGCTCTTATTACAAGAAGGTCTCATTTGTCCTAAGGTAGTCAAAATATTACTTTGTTGACTAGAAAACAACACAGCTTTTGCTAGATATCAATTATATTTTATAAATAGTGTTAATAAGTATATGAAGTTCTATTTATTCAGTAAATAATAATTAATACATTAATGCAAACTCTTAACATACTGCTCACCAATGGTTTATATGGGACCTTATCAGGTTTTTGCTTTTTGGCCTTAAATTGCACATCATTAAGAATTAATAACATTTCTGAACAATTAGTAAAAACATTACACATTACCCAAATACAGTTGGAGCAGATTTTTTTGGGGAAAGAAATTGAATGAAGCTAATTACGACACCAACCTCAGCCAGTTCAATGTCTTCGGGCCTTGGCAACTGTTCCTCAGAGACGGATGAGGTCTTGTACCGATCCGTGAGCACCAGGAAACACAGCACTTGGATGCCGGGCCACAGCAACTCCATTGTAAAATGAACACGCTCTTTTCATTGAACCTGTGGCTTTATAGATATGAGCATGCTTAAAGTCTCTGGTGAATCATGTGGTTTCTAAGCCCTGAATCCTGCATTTACAGTATTTCTACCTGCAGCAATTACCATGAGGTGTGCGCTAAGAATGACTGCACTATGGTAAGCTGTACTACATTTTGTTTACTCCCATTCAGGTCTAATGAGTGTGAACGATCAGGGAAAGAATTCAGTGTAGTCACCTTGTCGACTGTGGGATGGTTACTTACCAAGTATAATTTCCTGCACAGTCTACACCTATTTCCACATCTGTTGCCTAATGTTTATGTAGAAAACATCCCAGTGATAAATGGACTTGTTCTGGTATTGCTTTAAAAAAAATTGACATCATTTGTGTGTAAAATAGGCATTATTGTTTTCCGAGTGTAATGTTTCAAATGTAACGCCATGAACTATGTGACTTAGACAATATCAACACAACCGAATAAGTATCTGTTTAACGAGCTGGTAGCAATTTGGAGTTATGTAACACATTCACTTTCTCACAGTTTTGATTAATTACTATTAAAATTCCTAAGGCAACTGAATATGTTAGACGAAATGCAACTCATGAATATGCCCGCAATTAGGCGCAGATTTGCAAATCTTTTATTGAAATGTGGAATAACACTGGAATAACACTTAATTCCAGTTATTCTGTTTATATTGGCCACTTAATATGAAATCATTCAACATCCAATCCAGGTATTTGCCTTCTCAGATCCAACAACTTGCTTCTGGGTATAATTATATTTGTGCACTTCTGGTCCAACGAAGAAGTATATCAAGTCTGGGATGAACAAATGGAAAACCACTGAGTTTTACTAGTACTGTAATTGTTGAAATAGAGGTTGCACTGTCTTTTTTGATGTTATGAATAGTACCTCACCATCTTTGTAGACCGCTGCATCAATTGTTTTGTTTAGCCCAGGGAAGTTGTCACTGATGTGTTGTGGGTATATAGTATGCATTACTCTTCGTCTTCTGTTAAAGCTGGGGAAAAACATCCACAATACAGTGTCTCCAAATATATTTATTCATCTTTCATCTTTAAGAATGGTAAGATTACCTGTAATAAAAGTTCTGTGTGAAGAATAGGGTGCGTCCAGTTTTGGCAATGTGTACAGCTGCGTCTACTTCCTGCACCCATTGTGGGATGCCAAAGTTGCTGATTGGTTTAGGATTGCCTTTGAAAATGGACCCCTTCACTGTCCAGTACTTGGATCCTGGAACACACAGAGGATGGCTCATACCGAGATCATAGGTCTGTTCTGAAAATAATCAATTACACAGAATAGTCAGAAATCTTTTATTGTAGGACAGAACAGTATGGCGATGTCATCACCATGAATCAAATAAGCAGTGGATTCTCGAGGGACCCAAAAGGCTGCATCAATTTTGGATTCAATCTTTGGCAAGAATTTGTTGATAGGGCCCTCTGTTATATCATATTGCTTGTTGTCTTTGATCCACACATACCTTCAGAATAGATAGAAACATGTACACAAAGGTGAGGTTTGAATGCACAGATTGGTTTGCTTTTCACTCCTCAATACTGCATTTAAACAGGATGGTGGGACCAACTTGTCTTTGAAAAAGTAGGTGGCATCCCCCAAGGTGGATACAGCATCAAAGGACAAATCAGGGTCGCATTTGTTCTGCATCATTAGAGGGAAGCCCAGGAACCAGGGGTTGTAGAAGATATTCCAATCATATCTGGGGTAGTAATATGGAAAACTGCTTTTGGTACCTACGGCATATTGGGGAAAACAAATATTAAGTCTTTGACTGAAATTGCTATAATTTATGGTTCAGTATGCTTACCAGTGGCCATGGGCCCTTACTGTTTTATCTCACATTCAAACTGTTGCAATGGGATGTTGTGGATGCCTTGAATACTTTCGACCTTACCATAAAGTGAGCTGATGCTTGCTATGTCTTCTTTGGAAAGCAGGCTATGTGTACTGTGACTGGATTTGTAAGTTGGATACATGAGGGATTCTCGGTTTTGGGAGTGCCTCAAGCCCAAAGAATGACCCAACTCATGGGCTGCCACGAAAAGTAGGTTGAAGCCTGGAATTGATTGAATACGAACATATCAAATGTTAATATATTAAACCGGTGCTCATGACACATACATCCAAATAGTGACGCTATTCTACTGAAAGAATTGTACCCTTAGATCCCGTAGTCCAAGTTTCAGAATCGTCGAAGTGAATGTCCCCTCCGATGCCCTCTCCAGGGCCGAAGGCATGTGCCAGTGTCCCCCCAGTTCCATCAAATGGGAACGCATCACCATGCTCTTTATTCACCATAAACCAGAGAACACAGAGTAACTCAGACCGAAGACATTTGTAACACATTGGGCGGATGTGGCTGGTGTTGAGAGTGTAACGAAAGGTTTCACCCACCAAAGCTTTGAAACTCCACCATGATGTCTGCTGTCCCTGAGTTCGACTGGACGAAGGTCAGAGAGGAGGCGCTGGCCCAGACATTGAACGCTGACTCGATCAGATAGTCCACCGTGTTGCGAGGCAAATCACTTGTGTACTTGCTAATGCTGCCATATCAAACAACACATTCAGGCGCCAGTGAGGTCATGTTTTAACCGTGATTTATTGCCTTTCCAGTTGCCATGAATTACCTATAAGTGATGACGTTCTTCGTCCAGCGGTTGGCTTGGCTTCTGTGGCTGTAGTCCTCCACATCGGACACCCCACAGCGAGGCGTGCTCATCACCCTGAGGGTCTCTGGGTCCAGACTGCCCGTGGTGTTTAGGCCAAAAAATCCCTGCATGTCCTTCACTTTTGAGGTGAATGATGGTGAGTACCTCTTGCTCCGACCGATCGGGTGCTCTTTCTTCAGGTTATAATAACGCAGGAGATACTCCTGAAAACAGATGAAAGCTTCTGCTGTGCCTCAATTTCGTAATACATAGAAAATGCTGTGGCTGTCACAATGCTGTGGCCATCGGTCCATAGAAACTATCTGGACTATTCTGAACTGTTAAAAATAAATAAAAGCAATTACACTACATTCACATTCTGAGCATATACCAAATCACTTCTTAGCAACACTACATGGAAACATATCAAGGATGAACTGTTGGAAATTAAAGACAAAGGGTTTGAATTATATTCCCGATTCAATTTTTTATGCTTTATGTGATTCCAGCACAACTGGAGCTTTACAGAAATAGAAGACCTGTTACTGTGTAGGGAGGGAGACCGGACACAGAAGAATGCACAGATGAATGCACAAACTTGGATCGAAGCAAAGAGTACAATAACTGGATGAGCAAAACAAGGACAAACAAACAAGGACAAAAATGACATTGACAATACAATAATTCACAAGACACATGTGAACTGGGGGATTCAGAGAGTCCAGGCTGATAATTGTGATTGAGTCCAGCTGAGTGTGATGGAATTCATGGACAGATGTGAGTACCTTTATTGGAATGGAGCCGAAGGGAGAACAGAAATGGAACTGGTGAATGCAGCAGTGGGAGGGCAGGGTGTTACAAGACGGTCAGACTTGGCTTAGCATAACAATTCATGTTAAAGAAGAATTTACACCCAGCAATAATTCATTGTTTGCTTACTTCATTAAGTAAGCAATTAAGTCAAATTAAAGTAAAGAAATGGTAAAACTATATGTTTCTGATGGTTCGACAGGGAACATGTTAATATATTAATAATATTTATTAGCATTCTTGTCTGAACATCATTTTGGAGCATGTAGTGTATTTGATTTCGAGGGACCATTCATTCTAAGGTACATGTGTTTACCTCTGTCCCCCACCCACAAAATTGCCCACTGCAGTTACACCATTCAAATTAGGCAGCATTTTTTAACTCCACATTAATTAGATAAGAATAATATTTACATGGATGTTTTTGTATACTATAAAACATTTTACATGCACTCACTGTATTGTGGCTGCCATTTTGTTATCAAACACATTTTCTATTATAATTAAACCAACTTACTGTGGCTAGCTTTAGGTCATTCTGGGTCTGTCCTGGATTGATTTCCTCCTCAGGAATAGATATAGTCGCCGTAGAGCATGGACCAGGCAAAATCAAGACCAGAATACAGGTCCAACAGAACATAAAATGCATTTTTATCATTAGAATTCAGGAATCACGTGAGGATAGTTTGCATAAAATAGCAAATCCTGGTTATTGGGAAAGCCTTTTAACTGTTTTTTGTGAGTCATACTAACTCTGCTAAAGCCAAGGAAGCTTCATGCTGTAGAATGGAATTAGGGAGGGGTTAAGTAAGAACAGAGGGAAAGAACAAACGCATCACAAATCATATCAATCATAATTTTACATACCCTTTTTATGTAATCTGATAATATGTGTTACTCCTATGACCATTCAACAGTATATAAATGGTCAATAGTTTCATAAATTCATGTTCAGTTCTTACTCATAATGTCTGTCAAGCTGTCCATGTATTGTGCTGATGTTGTGATTTGGGTAAGTCTGTAAGACCCAGGTTTCCATCAACACTTTGTGAAATAAGTGCTAAACCCGGGGATATATTATGAAACTGCTGCATTGGTGAACAAAACATGTTTTCCCAATTAGCCTATGAATGTCTAATAATATGAAATGATTTCAAATGTCAATGTGAATTGTATTGGCACCCCGCAAACATCTGTTTAGAATATTTAAGTAATTAATCTGATTTAAAGTTTGCATTTGTTAATTAGCTGGAAATAACTAATTACAGTTAATGTAAATATGTAGCTGTATGCATTACATGAAACTGATTCCAGATCTATCTAGTAACAATTACAGGCCAACTTGCAACTTAGTTTCCAGTGAAACAGTAAGAACATACATAGAAAATGATCTTCCTACTAGCATTGACTTGATGATAACTTGAATTACTACTTGATAGAAATCAAGTAGTGGACTCAAAGCGGACATGTACAGTGTCAGTAAGTTGGCTGGATAATGATAAAATGAAATATTGAAATGATATTTGAGGGACAATCATTTGCAATGGATGGAATATAATAGAGGGTCTGATGTCATTAGGATTTTCTGCAAAGGACCAGGATATAGTGACGGAATAGAATCTGATTGTTGGATAAGCATGTTTTCCTGTAGCACAATTTAACCCACTCTCTCCATTGGCCCTAAAGGAATGCACTGTATGCCAATTGATGTAAATTGCCTAAAAACACGCTGCCAGCCATTCGAAAGAACTACAAAGGATTCGTTACTGTAGAAATAAATGCTTGAAAATAATTAATCTTTTGGCAAGCTGGATATCATGTACTAGCTTTGCAAGTTTTCACCAGAATTTCTGTTTCTGTTTCTGTTTTCAGTCACATAAATAAATATAAGTTAAAGGAAATCTAAATTGTATTCAGTGGAGGTTTAATGGAAATCATGACTGTAATCTAGTTTTTCAAACGATTCTGTAATCTGATTGATTCTTTTGGTGAAAATGTCATATGTAACAGTTACCGCTTCTTGTAATATTTTATATTAATATCTGTACATTTATACATCCACTCTCTGTATCACAGAGAAGTAAATTACTGTTTTTTATTTGTATTCTTGTTCACCTTTTACTTTTTACATGATAGTAATAGAGTATTTACCCTGACTTTTGGCGCGGGATATTTGCCTTTGTTAATATTCAGTGCTTACATACCAATTTGTAATTCTTAGGCACAAACTTGAAGTCCTTACATCCTAAAGTAAAATCCCATTATTATTGTGACTTTATTTACTCTATATTGCTTTTATAACAATGTGCATAATTAGCCCACAATTACATTTTCAGTGAAAATGGCTAATGATATTGAAAGGATGGTGGCACAAGGTAGTACCCCATTTCATCAGTACCAGATATTTATTTTATTAATTTGAATACCTTTAAGCATTACAATAATTATACATTTTTAGATTTTTTGAAAATGTTGAACAACATTTTTTTCACCCAGACTAAATGTCACCCTCAAAGGATTCCTTACTACATGTACATACTGCTTGTAACGATTACAATATGATAATACCAGTAGAATTGTTTGTTGATAGTATGTTGATAGTGTTGTAATTTATTGTGTTGACATGTTGGTTTTGATGGTTTACTGTAAGCTCTTGTGGGTCTGTGTTGTGCAATGCAAGCAGCGTGCCGGTTGGGTGATTGCATGTCCAAACTGGATCATTTGCTTCTGGCTATGGATTGTGAAAACCCTTAGTGGAACAAACATTTTGATTGTGTAGACACATGTGGCCAGTCTGTGTGGCTCTGGTTTGATGCGTAAACACTGCATATGGATTACAGTTCAAGAACATTTATGTTTCTATGACAGTAATATAAAAACACGGTCCAATCACATTGTCCCCGGCAGATCATGGGAAAACTCACGTTCACTCTGACCTCTAATCCCCAGATGAAATACATGCTTCCATTGTTGAGGCCAAAGCATCATTTGGAAAAGAAAATCAGATTAAAAGAAAATTCGTACAAATACATCATTACCCACATAAAACCAACAATTATTGCCCTACAATAATTGGATTTTGAGTGTCAATATTTTAAAACGTCATATAGATGGACATTTCAATTTACCATTTGTAATTCAGTGAAATCGAATAATCAGTCTTCTAATGTTCGGCAGGTGGTGGAAGTAGGCGCAGGCAGCGTGGATGTTCTAAACAGGTACGTGTATTCAAATCAACAACAGCACACAAATTACCAGCATCCTCAGGACAAACAATAACCAACAACACAAGCATGGAATAAGCAACAGAAATAGGATCCCCAAAAAGAGGCAACGCAGGCTAGCTGCCTCTTATTGGGGACACCTGAAACAAAACATAGAGAGGTCTCGAGGCATCGGTTTTCTGCCAGGTCCTGACTATGGCTCCTTGACAGTGCAGAGATGGCTAGGGACTCCTCATAGCCAGTAATACTTTTGCTAGGCATTTTATGTTACCCAAAGGAACTACAGTTACCAATAAGGTAATTTCTTAAATTTTTGTAAAATAAATAAAACCCAACCATAACACAGATCATAGAGTGACAGAGTCACAGAGGGCAGACAAAAATCTAAATCTAAATTGATATGTTGCCTGTCAATGGAATTTTTACTGACACTACAAAGCACAACTCAGAAACATCAGCTGAATTGTAGTCTTAATTTGCCATGGCACCATGCAGCCTACTGCAGGCATTCTGGCAGGAGTCACAAACCCAACCACAGATGGAACAGTTCAGTTGTGGGTAAGTTTGGGTTGTCTATGAAAAGGCAAAACTGCTTGTTAAACATATCAAGAATATTATGTACCAGTTTTATGGACTGAGTACCTTTAAGGACATACATTCAAACAACCCTGTCCCAGACAACGGCTCAAGAAATACTGAAATTCTATTTGAATAATATAACATTTGTATCAACTTAAAGTTAATGAAGCTGAGACGTCACAGTCATGTGGTGTGAATGAATCAAAAAGGCCTACAAACATATGGGTGATTACTAAAAGCTCTATTAATGTTTGTAATGTAGAGAGCACCTATCGCAATGCTAATGCTATTACATTTAATCAAAATCTTATTCATTCTGATTCTTGTTTCTATTTTTAAAGGTTGAAAGACACATTATGGCCAGAACTTTAAAAACTGAATTTACCGAGATATCTAAGTGTCTTAAAAAATGTAACCATTAAGACAATAGCAAATGCATTTAACAAAAACCTCTTGTGTTTTTACAACAACTCAATATTTTGTCTGGCCACCACTAGAGAAACCTTAAGCATTTTGCTTTGGTAAACCGTCCATTTTTGATGCAATGATGTATTGGTACAGTGATGTGGTCGTACAACAGACTCCAGTGGAGCGAGTCAAGTTCAAATAATAAAACATTGTTCCAATCCTCCCCTCTAGCTCCAGAAAAACCTAATGCTAAGAACTCATGAGGAAAAAAGCTGAATTAAAGGATGTTTTCAGTTCTCAAAATCATCCAGAAGGGCATATAAAGGCCAAACTATCAGTGCATCCCTACTCTACTTGTTCTAAATCTCGTCCAAGTGATCCCACACAGCTTAAATTATGTTGAGTGTAAAACTGTAAATGTTCCATCCGCAGACTTCAACTCCATGTAGGTCTTATGCGTCTGGGGTTGGGGTCATTTCTGTGCTGAAAGATACATTGTTGATTTCTTGTAAGTCTTTTTCGTATGGTCCCATTTTCGACATTGGCCAGTTCTTCTAAATGTCTTTATAAAATGTATTCTAACCACCTCCCATTTTGGGCTGAGTGTGCAATATGTTGTTTATACTGTATATGTGTAATCTCTAAGATTTACCACTGTACCTCAGTTAACCAGTTCCAAGTATGAAAATGGCCTACAGTGTCAGATGTTTGCAGATTTGTTCCCTTTGTCATCAAAACCACTCACTTTCAAAGACCCTTTTGTCTCTGCAGTTCAAAAACCACAATTAATTTGAACATTGAACAGGTCCAATATTAATACAAATAACAATACTGTCATTTTAAAATACGTATGTTGAACTACAAAATACAATGTCAAAGTTTGTAAAATCCCAACTTTGATCCTGAAGATGACAGTTCCTCCACCATTCACAAAAAGTTCTAGGAAGGTGGTATGTAAAGTTAACATGTCAACCAATGTCTTACCAGGTTCTTAGAAACATATACAGTGAAGAGAATAAGTACAGTGGGGAGAACAAGTATTTGATACACTGCTGATTTAGCAGGTTTTCCTACTTACCAAGCATGTAGAGGTCTGTGATCATAGGTACACTTCATCTGTGAAAGAAGGAATCTAAAACAAAAATCCAGAAAATCACATGATTTTTGAATAATTAATTTGCATTTTATTGCATGACAAGTATTTGATACATCAGAAAAGCAGAACTTAATATTTGGTACAGAAAACTTTCGTTGCAATTACAGAGATCATAAGTTTCTGTAGTTCTTGAACAGGTTTGCACACACTGCAGCAGGGATTTTGGCCCAGTCCTCCATACAGACCTTCTCCAGAGCCTTTAGGTTTCTGGGCTGTCGCTAGGCAATACAGACTTTCAGCTCCCTCCAAAGATTTTCTATTGGGTTCAGGTCTGGAGACAGGCTAGGCCACTCCAGGACCTTCAGATGCTTCTTACGGAGCCACTCCTTAGTTGCCCTGACTGTGTGTTTCGGGTCGTTGTCATGCTGGAAGACCCAGCCACGACCCACCTTCAATGCTCTTACTGAGGGAAGGAGGTTGTTGGCCAAGATACATGGCCCCATCCATCCTCCCCTCAATACGATGCAGTTGTCCTGTCCCCTTCGCAGAAAAGCATCCCCAAAGAATGATGTTTCCACCTCCATGCTTCACAGTGGATGGGGTTGGGGTTCTTGGGGTTGTACTCATCGTTCTTCTTCCTCCACATATGGCGAGTGGAGTTTAGACCAAAAAGCTTTATTTTTGTCTCATCATACCACATGACCTTCTCCTATTCCGCCTCCGGATCATCCAGATGGTCATTGGCAAACTTCAGACAGGCCTGGACATGCGCTGGCTTGAGCAGGGGGACCTTGTGTGTGCTGTGGGATTTTAATCCATGACGGCGTAGTGTGTTATTAATGGTTTTCTTTGAGACTGTGGTTCCAGATCTCTTCAGTTCATTGACCAGGTCCTGACATGTAGTTCTTGGCTGATTCCACACCTTCCTCATGATCATTGATGCCCCATGAGGTGAGATCTTGCATGGAGCCCCAGATCGAGGGAGATTGACCATCATCTTGAACTTCCATTTTCTAATAATTGCACCAACAGTTGTTGCCTTCTCACCAAGCTGCTTGCCTATTGTCCTTTAGCCCATCCCAGCCTTGTGCAGGTCTACAATTTTATCCCTGATGTCCTTACACAGCTCTCTGGTCTTGGCCATTGTAGGGATGTTGCAGTCTGTTTGATTGAGTCTGTGGACAGGTGTCTTTTATACAGGTAACAAGTTCAAACAGTTGCAGTTAATACAGGTAATGAGTGGAGAACAGGAGGGCTTCTTAAAGAAAAACTAACAGGTCTGTGAGAGCCGGAATTCTTACTGGTTGGTATGTGATGAAATACTTATGTCTTGCAATAAAATGCAAATTAATTATTTCGAAATAATAAAATGTGATTTTCTGGATTTTTGTTTTTGAGTCCGTCTTTTACAGTTGAAGTGTACCTATGGTAACAATTACAGACCTCTACATGCTTTGTAAGTAGGAAAACCTGCAAAATCAGCAGTGTATCAAATACTTGTTCTCCCCACTGTAGATCTCCAAACAGTATCCCCTGTCTGGGTGATATCACTATTGAGCAGAGTTCTACTGCCCTCCTCAGATACCTGTCTTCCTATTCCTATGCTGTCTCCGGCCTCACAGAGAAATGCCAAATGAGAGTGATAAATCCAGAAGAGTACTACTTTGGCTGCTGTTAACGTGTCTCGCACAAAAATAAGACTGCTAACTCGTTCTGGTAATGTTGAAAAAAATTGCAGGTGTAAATCACAGACAGCTATCAAATGGGTTGAGAGGAAAGTCATGTTTGGAAATTAGAATTCAGGAGGTGTAGATAAAAAGTACCGTATGAGGCTAAGAGATGCAGATGAAGGATCCAGGAATCTGTTGGAGAAAACGCAATCCAAAAGAGTAGAGGATAAAAAGATAATTCGAAGTTCAGTCTAAATGAAAGGACCGATAATATTATTAAGGAGATTGAGTAAAGCTGAAGTTGCAGTCTGCTAGAGGCCGACTGTCTGCTACGTACTGACCATTTCAACCTATTAGCAGCTAACTGGCAATAAGCTAAGTCTGGTACTTATTGATCGGCTATAGTGAGCTGCATTCAAGGTAACTATGTGTTATGCTCAGTAACATCTGGCTTTCTATCTTTCAAGTATGTTAATTCCTAACACCATATATGGCAGGGGTATTCAACTCTTACCCTACAAGGTCTGTAGACAGCTGGTTTTCTGTTCTACGCCATCAATGATTGCACACACCTGGTGTTCCAGGTATAAATATGTCTCTGATTAGAGGGTTGCAATGAAAAAAAACAAGTGGAACTGGCTTTGAGATACAGAGCTGACTTTGAGAGCTGTATGAAATGAATGCAGGTTTGTTATTCTTGCATTAAACAGGACGGACACTAAAATGCCAGGTGGGCAGCCCAACCCAACTTGGCCTATGGCCCCCTGAAGGCTAGGGCATGCCCTGAATGAATGATTGGTCTGTTAAATTCACAACATCATTCATTGTTTATCTATTGCCTAACCTAACCCTAAACCTAACCCTATTTTGCAAATGTACTGTTTGTGTTGTGTTTTTTGTGTTTGTGTTAATATTTATAAATGTGCTGGAGTATGGAAAAGAAAAAGAAAAATCCCCCAGTCAACTTCCCCTCAACATGATTCAGTTGCTCTGTTGCCCACTGTATAAACTCCATTTATAGTAAACCTTGTCATACTACTGTAAATATCTCTTCTGTTACAATACAAGACAGTCATTAAGATTAAATTACAATTTTCACAAAATTCACAAATACCAACACTAGAAAATCTCAGTATCTCAGGTTTGCCTGTTTGTAAGACATGCTGTTAAATCCATGAATTGTCTGAAAATTGGAGCCTAATAATCAATCAATCAAATTTATTTCATAAACCCCTTTTTACATCAGCAGTTGTCACAAAGTGCTTTCACAAAACACCCGGCCTTAAACCCCAGGGAGCAAACAACAATAGTGATTAACTTCAGCAATAGTGATGAAATGTTACTTCTGACAGTACCTGAGGTACCACACATATTAGCATCACCTGATATTACATCGATCACACTCATCAATTCATCTCACATAGTGCCAACTTAAGTTCAAGCTTTACACACACACACACACACACACACACACACATACACAAACACACAAGTTTGTACAGCTAACGTCATGGGGACCGGAAAATAGAAATTGTGTGCTACCTTGCCGTAATCATAACCCTAAACCTAACCCTAACCTTAACCTCAATAAAGTAACATTTATGCCTAAACTTTACCTAGGTGTAATGCCTAACCTTAACCCTGAACTCAACCAACAATACCTGGACCTTAAAGAAACTCCAATTCTAACTCTAAAATTAATTGTAAGTTTGACCCTTAACCTTAACCCTGAGCAAGAATTTGACTTTTGCCTTATGGGGACCAGCAAAAGGTCCCCATGAGTCCAGTTTCCTCTGGTTTTACTATACCCAGTGGGACATTTGGTCCTCATGAGTATAGTTATAACTAAAACACACACAAACACACACACATATCTTTTGCCAGATGGTCAGTGCGTGGAGCTATGCTTAGGGTTCATTGCTAATTTGCTGCCTACATAACAGGCTTTTAATGCTATTACTGATTTTGCTTGTCCAACACCTTCCTGGCATCCATTACTTAGTCATTATAATCTGGGGGACCTAGCTATTGATACATCTCACTCATTTTATTGTATTAATGATTGTTGCTTGCTCAGGCAATGAGAAACACCCATCAGGAGCAGTCGGTTGTTATTTGTGGAAATACCTTTTTATGGCTACCCAGGTTCAAGAATTCCATAGTCACATCAGAGACTGTCGACCACACGATGTGTGATTTATACTCACACACACAGAGGTGGCAGACAAAGTGACAGGGCATGCCTTGACCTGCCCTGGGTACATTACATTTTGCACCTATGTTTGTAGAGAGCTATACTAGCCTGGAGAGTTAATGTGTTTTTATAGATCTACAGTTGTGCACAGACCAGGTATTGAATGCTAAAGCAATAGACTATTTAACAAATAAATAAAAGCAGACAGAATAAAAAGAAGGCTATGGACCCATGAGGTGATTTTTCTTGGTGAGACATCTTTCAGTTTACATCATCATTTGAGATAGTATTTTGTTATAAAACATATATATAGTTTTTTCAAGATACTATCACATAACGAGATAAAGTTTGAGATGTAGCAACAAAAATGCATTTGTTTTTATTTCAATTATTCTACTATTACAATTCTCTGATTAATTCATATGTAAAGCATATCATGCATCTTCCTTTATTTTCAGAAATTACGGCAGTTGTATTTATTTAATTTTTCTATCCATGTGTTGTCAGAGGCATTTCTGGGCACTTTGGTGCCCTAGATAAGATCTCTAAATGTTGCCCCCACCAAAAGAAATAAGACAACTTCAGGGGAGATAACACTTCTTAATTTTACTTTTATGAACACAAAATAAATATAAGTGTGATAGCAAGTGTACAAACAATGTAAACAATAAAGGAGAATCAACGTAGTGTGCTGTTAGAAACAAAATAAAGAATGAAAGACAAAATAAAACAATATTTACAAAAACTTTCAACAAAAGGTGCATAAATTGGGTAAACATAAAAGACACTTAAAATCGTATTCTGTGTGCTATCACAGCAGATGAAAGGCCTCGATTTACTTGCCACAAATCGATCAATGATATCGTCATAGGATATCTTCCTGGACAGGTCTCTGTTAATGCTCCTCAACATTAGCTAGCTTAGTGCGCTACATTTCAAATAGCTTAAACCAGAGACATATGCTTTAAAAAATATCCATAAAAACATATCACTATACTTTTTTCTCCATTCTTCCTCATCTTTCCTCTTCTTTCTTTAAGGTGCCCCTGATAGTTTTGATCTTTTCATATTAGAACAGAAGTTGAAAAATTCAACGGGTCATATGAACGTCTACTGGCGCACTTACTCACCCACCTTCCACACCTGGCCCCGCACTGCCTCACCATCTCTCGAAACGTCAATATCAGCTCACTCATAAAAAGTTTTTTATGAGTTTTATTTTTATAATAACTAAAACTACATATAGATTGATTTACCTCCATATATATTTTTATTTTGAAGCAAACAACAAATAGGACAAAATAACAGAAAAAGTCAATGTGCAAAACTATTCATCCCCCTCAAGTCAATACTTTGTAGAGCCACCTTTTGCAGCTATCACAGCTCCAACTCGCTTAGGATATGTCTCTATGAGCTTGCCACATCTTACCACTGGGATTTTTGCCCATTCCTTTTTGCAAATCTGCTCCAGCTGCTTCAAGTTGGATGGTTTGTGCTTGTGAACAGCAAACTTTAAGTCTGACCACAGATTTTCTGTTGAATTGAGGTTTGGGCTTTGACTAGGCCATTCCAACACATTTACATTTCCCCTAAAACCACTCAAGTGTTGCTTTAGCAGTGTGTTTGGGGTCATTGTCCTGCTGGAAGGTGAATCTACATCCTAGCCTCAAATCACACACAGAGTGGTACAGGTTCTGCTCAAGAATAGCCCTGTATTTAGCACCATCCATCTTTCCCTCAACTCTTACAAGTTTCCCAGTCCCGGCTGCTGAAAAACATCCCCACAGCATGATGCTGCCACCACCATATTTCACTGTGGGGATGGTGTTCTTTGGGTGATGTGATGTGTTGCGTTTGCGCCACACCACATAACGTTTTCTTTGATGGCCAAAAAGTTGAATTTTAGTCTCATCAGACCAGAGCACCTTCCTCCATACATGTTGGGAGTCTTCCACATGCCTTTTTGCAAACTCAAAACGTGCCATTTTGTTTTTTGCTGAAAGTAATGGCTTTTTTCTGGCCACTCTGCCATAAAGCCCAACACTATGGAGCGTACGGCTTATTGTCGTCCTATGTACAGATACCCCAGTCTCTCCTGTGGAACTCTACAGCTCCTCCAGGGTTACCTTCGGTCTCTGTGCTGCTTCTCTGATTAATGCCCTCCTTGACCCGTCCTTGAGTTTTGGTGGGCGGACGTCTCTTGGGAGGTTTGCTGTTGTGCCATGTTCTTTCCATTTGGTCATGATAGATTTGATGGCGCTCCTGGGGATTATTTATAACCTAACCCTGACTTGTACTTCTCAAAAACGTCGTCCCTTGCTTGTTTGGAGAGTTCCTTGGTCTTCATGGCAGTGTTTGGTTAGTAGTGCCTCTTGCTTAGGTTTTGCAGCCTCTGTGGCCTTTCAAAAAAGGTGTGTATATGTACTGACAGATCATGTGACACTTAGATTGCACACAGGTGGACATCATTTCACTAATTATGTGACTTCTGAAGGTAATTTGCTGCACCAGAGCTTTTTCTGGGCTTCATAATTAAGGGGATGAATACATATGCACATGCCAAATCAAAAATAGTTTCATGTATATATTTTTCTTATTTCACTTCTCCAACATTTGTGTTCAGACTATTGTGTTCTACAATTCAGATTAAAAAAACATTGAACTAAAGGCTGTAATGCAACAAATAGGTAAAAAGCCTAGGGGGGTGAATACTTTTGCAAGGCACTGTAAATATAATATTTCTTTCATATTTTTTATTATATTTTTTTACAGGGGTGTGGGGTGCCCAATCGGTGCCCCGCATGCAGGTGGTGCCCGAGGTCACTGCCTAGGTTGCCTGTGCCTAGAAACGCCTCTGTGTGTTGTTTTGATGTAGGCTGTATGTTGAAATGAAAAACAAACACTCGTTCTTAAGCATTAGTTTTACATGTATGTTAACTATCAGCAATAGAACAACCTGGCGAGTTATTAGCTGTAGAGAACATTGTTGGAATTCGCTGTATCAGCGAAGATTACTTTGCAATGCCTAATTAAAGTAGCCAATCCATTAATTTATTCAAGGCACCATTTGTTAATGTGTTTCTCTGTTTTTATTTTCTTCTGTTGTAGGAATACAAAGTACATTTAATTTGCTATTTGATTTTCAAAATAAATAGCGTGATTGTTAAAAAAGCAGTATAAGTCACCAATTCATAGAACCTAAATGCTAGATTTTAGATGTTACTGCCAACACATGATAAAACTGACAGGAATACAAGCATCCACTTACAACCGGTGCTTCAACCATAATAGTAGCTCTTCCAGGCTGCAAGTGGCATAATGCAGGCTTCAACAGTTCTCAGATGCCTGAGCGTTGTGACCTCTACTGGTCACCTTCATAGCAGTTTTAGTACAGATGCTGTCAATTGGTTCTCAAAGGTATGTAGTGTTGTGGACTTCTCCGCACTCCTACAAGAGATACAAACTTTATGAAACATTTTCAATTTAGACACCACAGTGTATTGTTTTTAAATCACTCCTTTCATTCAGTGTATCCTTTGACTCTGCTGTTTTCATCCAAACCATTAAAATTGATGTATTGTTGAATAAAAGCATACTGGAACGCAGTGATGGGCTGTTCCGAGTCTTTTGACGCTCATTACATCGGAGCAATGTTACAAGTAGTGATGCTCTGCTTGGTCCACATATTTGACAGTGTTCTGATCATTTTGACACTTGATGCATCGGAAAACAAATATCCTAAACACTTTTGGTCACGTGTTGTAAAAATATATTGTCATATCATATTTAAACAAAACCTGTGTAGGTTCTGTGTTCTGTATACCAACAGATTTTAATGCACAGAGAGAACCACAGAGAGATATTTGTGAGAATTAATGTTGTGACTTTTTTTATGATTAGCCTAGTTAGTAGTAACTTGTTTCAAATTGTTTGTGGCAAAATGTGGGTTTCCGCAGTTCTCCGATGCCTAAGCGCATGTGTCAATACATTAAAACATCGATCACTACTAGAATCCTTATTTAGCACTTGAAGTAGAAAATTTGATTAACAATCCTAAGTTAGTGCATAGTGTCGCCAATTTCTAATCAACACTATACAAGATGGAATCCTAACAACATTTTCAGTGTTTTGTTGTTCAGATAATTTGTTTCATTTAGTGCATCTTTAGTACACTTTTCATGCACATGCATTTATCATCTTACATATTATACTTGAGGCGTGGTTAAATAAAGTTCAACCTGGAAACACAAAAGGAATGTAGGATACAAACCCCACATTCTAATATCTCATATTTTAAATGTAAGATCAACCTGATGAACAACAATTAAATCATCTTTCATTGCCTTTTCTCTGCGCATTTCCAGCTTTCACAAGTCCAGCTGACTCTGACACAAGTCCAGCTGATGCTGACAAAAGTCTAGCTTACTTTGACACAAGTCCAGCTGACACATGCACAAGTTCAGCTGAGTCTGAAATAAGTCTAGTTGACTCTGACAGAAGTCCAGCTGACTTCAACGGAAGTACTTCATATGGACATTGTACTGTCACCCTCTGTCTTTCTCAGAATAACACAGAAGAATGTCACAGTCATTGCTGTCTCAAGCTTTTATAAATACAATTTTGTAGTCTCATGAAAATGTATGTACGTATCTATTTAAACTAACTGCACCTGGTTTCTTGATTAAATATTACTATTCATGTCTTCCAATATGAAACAAAGTGTTCCAGGTAAACTATTTCAATGTTTAAAAGCAACTTATTTTTATGTTGGAACGGTTTGGAAAAACCTCTAGAACTGAATAGATTTGGTGTATTCCAGTCATAATATTATTGTAAATAGGCAACTGATTATCCTCTAGACAATTTCTAAGTGTATACTCCTCTCAAGGATGATGTCAGCCTTTCAAATGCTCTGTTTGAGAAATTACTTTTAGATAAAGTATTAATTATTTTTCCTTTAAGCTATGGCAACAACATTTCTTGGGTGGAAGTAAACCAAATATTATCCTTTAAAAGTGAGATTGTCTGTAGGCAGTAACATTAAAGAATGTAAAAAATTGTGGAACTAGGAAATCTAGTTCCAAGGACTGTTAGTTGTCTTGCCCTGTTTACAATGAGTAAGAAAAAAAGCCATTACCAGTTTTTTGGACATACTTGCAGTTTTAGGCAATCAGTGAGGAAGAAGAAGCAGTCTTTGAAAAGGAAGTGTCTTGGTACTTTTACATGAATCACAGACATACAAGAAAAACACTATAAATACAGTGGGACACAGTCAGACACTGGACGGGACACCTCCAAAACAAGATACAAGACATGGAAGTCACAGGTTTGCTGTTGCTAGTGATGGTTGGTCACTCATTTGCTATGCCTTTGTTATCGCCAGAGGAGACAGATAAGTGGCTATTAGCTGAGGTAAGTCACAAATCACAGAGATGTCCTTTAGTTGGTCAATGTCTGTTTGCTTCACAAAATATTGATATTTGTTTTACATTAATTGTAATGTGTAATTTTCAATATGGATACATTATCTCATTTATAGTACTGAATAAGCAAAGTTAACAAAAAAATTAAATAAACGTATCAACTGCATACAAAATGGCAACCGATGTAGAAATAACATAACCCCTCAAATTAAGGCTTAGGTTGTATTTCATTTTTTTCAATTTTTTCAAGGCTTTTATTGACAGAAGAAAATTAGAGGGAAATAAGTGAAGTGGATACACAGAAATAAAGGGTGGAGATGGGTATTTATCTTTCTTACCATTGAAAAATCTCACTGAAATTACAGTAATAAACAGTAATGATCCAAATAAATTAGATTAACTTATGTGAGTCATTCCAGCTTGTTCAAACAAAAATGTGTGTCCTCCTTCCTAAGCAGAATGACTCATCCTCACTCATGGGTTTTTCCCCACCCATTCCAGAAAACATACCCTAATATAAAAACAACAACAACAACAAAAACATTATCAAGCCAATACTTAAAGGTGTACAAACTCACATAGCATAGGGCACAAAAACACCTAGGGAAAAAAGACAGATTGTGTAGCATACTGTCTGAGGTGGCTCCATTATGTCAATGATTAATCAAAAATGTCAAATGTAACCAAAATGTATGCCAGGCTATTTTTTGATTTATCCTTTGAGCTATGGCAACAACATTTCTTGGGTGGAAGTAAACCAAATATTATCCTTTAAAAGTGAGATATTCTGTAGAATATGTAAAAAATAGTGGAAAGAATGTGAAAAAGAGTGGAACTAGAAAATCTAGCTCAAAGAACTGTTGACTTGCCATGTTTACAATGAGTAAGAAAAAACATCCATTACCATATGGCAAAAACAATTTGGGACAAGTTCAAAGCATTGCTTGCCCACAAAACCTCAGTTTTTTGGACATACTAGCAGTTTGAGGCAATCTGTGAGGAAAAAGTAGCAGTCTTTGAAAAGAAACTGGCTTGGTACTTTTACATGAATCACAGACGTTCAAGAAAAACACTATAAATACAGTGGGACACAGTCAGACACTGGACGGGACACCTCCAAAACAAGATACAAGACATGGAAGTCATAGGTTTGCTGTTGCTAGTGATGGTTACTCACTCATTTTCTAGGCCTTTGTTATCGCCAGAGGAGACAGATAAGTGGCTATTAGCTGAGGTAAGTCACAAATCACAGAGATGTCCTTTAGTTGGTCAATGTCTGTTTGCTTCACAAAATATAGATATTTGTTTTACATTAATTGTAATGTGTAATATGTAATTTTTAATATGGATACATTATCTCATTTATAGTACTCAATAAGCATAGTTAACAAATTCTTTATAAATGTATTAATTGCATACAAAATGGCAACAGATGTAGAAATAACACAGCCCCTCAAATTGATGCTTAGGTTGTATTGCATTTTTGCATCTTTTTTTCAAGGCTTTTATTGACAGTAAGAAATAGAGGGAAACAGTGGATACACAGAAATATAGGGTGGAGATGGGTATTTATCTGATCCCGGGATGGCGAAACATGTTTCGCAAAGCTACTGTAAAATAGCAGGTTACAGCATGTGCACATTAATGCACTCTTTCAGTGACTGTCTGGGGGATGTTTATGCAACAGTTTTGTTGGCTACACTAAACCATTCAGCGAGTGTCTGACAGAATTATTTGGCTGTCCTGAAAGTTGATGTTTTGAATGTGGTCAACTTATTCTGGGACCGACTACACGACTGTCACCCCACAGGCTGCCCCGATAGTCTCCCCACAGGCTTCTGTTCACTCATCTTGGCATGGATGTCAGAAAAAATACATGTTGCAAGCCTGCCATTGAATTATATCAAATAAAATCAGTCGGGGTTCCCCCACTGAATATTTCACTGTCACAGAAAAATTATTCTGCATGTAGATTTGAGATAATCCATAAAGATTGAGGGCTTCAGCGAAAGCGGGGCAATACCACCGTGACATACAGTAGCTCTAACCGTAGCCAACCCCATTTTCCCTGAGTGAGACCGATGCAAACTTAAACAGGCAGCCCAACAATGACTCACATGGATTTATGAACTTTTACACATTATCGTTATTTGTCATTATTCCCCTCCAATAAAAACAATTTCGATTAACATTTATTCTGCTGGAGTATGTATAAGCATAGATACGCATATTATTATTGATCTTTTTGCCTTTCTTTTCAGAAATATCTCCGCAGGTACTACCACTTTGATTTTGGACTTCAGGGAAACCAGAAGCAGACGTCATCAGACGCAATGCAGACAAAGATCAGGGAGATGCAGTCATTCTTCCAGCTCCAGGTGACGGGGCGTCTGGATGCTGATACTCTGGAGGTGATGAGCATGGCCAGGTGTGGTGTCCCTGATGTGGGGGAATACAATCTCTTCCCCCGAAACCTCAAATGGTTAAAAAACGATGTGACCTTCAGGTGAGACTTGTATTTTGAACCCTCTGGGTACAGCAGGTTACATCCTGTAATACATTGAAAATTATGGGATGGGTTTAACAATTTGTCTCTATACATTAAAGCAATACTGTCTCTCTTGAATGGATGTTTCCTCTCCCTTTTTTCAGAATAGTGAATTATACTCCTGATTTGAAGAAGTCCGATGTAGACAGAGCTATACATAGCGCACTGAACATCTGGGCTGGTGTCACTCCCTTGACCTTTAAGAAACTACATGAGGGGATTGCTGACATTATGATAGCCTTTGGGAGAAAAGGTTTCCCTAATTCTTTTTTCTTGCATACAGTCCATATGTTTTTTAGTAAGACTACAAAGAACCTGTGTAGAAATATCTTGACTCATTTGATATCACAGTTAATTTTGTATTGTATTCATGATCATAGATTTGTGTAAGACCCATCATCCAAAATAGTTTATAAAAGTTAATCTTACCGAACGCATCCTGAGACATCATTAGTTTCCCTATTGTTTTCCTAATTTTTAGAACATGGAGACTTAAACCCATTTGATGGCCCTGATGGTCTGCTAGCCCATGCCTATCCACCTGGCAAGGACATCGGAGGAGACACTCATTTTGATGAAGATGAACATTGGTCAAAAGACTCAGATGGTAAATATTAGTGAACACGAGATATGTTAAGACAGTGACACATCATTTTTTGTTTCACTGTTCCAGAATGTAAGATTTCAAATGATACCAATACTATGGGTCAGTCACACTGTCACCTTTATTTTGTGGGTATTATTATATCGGTTCAGACATTTAGAAATATCACCAGGTTTCTACATCGTCACTCCGTTTTATGGTACGGCAGACAGACCAACATTCCATACAATAGACCTTGATGTCTCTCTTGCACATGAACAGATTATTCAAACAAACAGAACAACTTAATAAGCCATGAAGCCAATAAAAAAACACTATACTTGATGGACAATATAGGCATGTTGACCAAAGAGCTGTCCATTTGTAACAGAAAATACAATATAGATATTGCAATGTTTTGGGGCAGCATAAAGAGCAAAAATACATTTTACATTTACATTTTAACACTTCTGAAGTTTACCTTATGTGGAATGTCAGTGAAAATGTATGAAATGTATGAAATGCATTCACTGATTGTAATTTGTCACATTGCATCCCCTGTAGCATACAATCTATTCCTGGTGGCCACTCATGAGTTTGGCCATGCCCTTGGTTTGGCCCATTCAGCTAATCCTGGTGCTCTGATGTATCCCGTCTACTCATATGGCGAGGGTTATCCACTGTCTGAGGATGATATCGCCGGCATTCAAGCTCTTTATGGTCGGCATTCTACGTGTTAAGCCAAATACGGATAGTACAATAATATTATATCATTTGTAGGTCTCCAATATTGTCAAGCTTTGCCTTTTGTGGTTCAATCATATAGGTCCAAATCCCGACCACAAGAAAGTGAAGCCCAAGCCTGACGCTCCAGACAAATGTGACCCCATGCTGAGTTTTGACGCTGTTTCTGAACTCAGAGGGGAAACAATAATATTCAAAGACAGGTAGGATCTGAGTCAATTTAGGCAAAACCTTAATTAAGTGTACATCGAACAAAGTCTGTATGTTTTGGTTTAATATACTGAACTGTTTTTGATGACAGGTTCTACTGGCGTCTTCATCCCCAGTTTGCAGAGCCTGAACAAAACCTAATCAAATCCACCTGGCCGTTCCTCCCCAACAAAGTCGACGCTGCCTATGAGAACCCTGAGAATGACCTGATCTTCATATTCAGTGGTGAGTTACTGGCAACACTTATCTCAAATAGTCCTCCAAATATTCAGTTACAGTATAGCAATGCTATTTTGCTTGTACACCCTAGACATCAAATGGTGTTGCCATAATTAACCTCAAGATGTGTAGATTTTTTATAGATACACATCTTCCTATCATCCAGGTATCAGAATGTGGGCCCTGAACGGTTATGACCTGGTCGAGGGTTACCCTAAATACATTCACAAACTGGGCCTTCCCAAGAGTGTGCGGAACGTGGACGCTGCTGTGTACATCCCGGAAACTGGAAAGACCTTGCTGTTCACTGAGGAGGATTACTGGAGGTATTAGGGGCCTGGACTCGTTGCTGAAGATGTTTAGAGATTACATTTACTGACATGTTGAGTGCAATTTGGTGCTTAATACAGTATTTTGAAGATTACAAATGTATGGTTTGTTAAGGTTTTCTTTTCATTGACAAAAATAACAGTGATTTTACTGTCCAACACTCCCCACCAGACACTTGCAACCACAGTTGGGTGACTACTGAGATAAGGTCATTATGACTTGAGTACATTGTGCTTGCTTTTGCATTTTAGTATCACATGCAGTAAAATGTATTGAACTATTTTTTAAAGCCCACCCACTTTATACTCTTCAAACCCTAGGTTTAGCTGATGCTATTATTACTGCCTATGAAAACAGATAGCTTAACTGATGATATACACAACCAAAATTTTAACCTAGTATATAATTTTCCAAATCATGGCAGCTTAGAAAATTTTTAAAGGAACAAGCAGTCATGACCCAAATAAATTTGATTAGATTAAATTATGTGAGTCATTCTATATAGTTCCAACAAAAATGTGTGTCCTCCTGCCTAAACAGAATTACTCATCCTCACTCATGGGTTTTTCCTCACCCATCCCAGAAAATATACCCAAAAATATTCAAGCCAAAACTTAGGGCACTAGCAAACACCTTTGGGAAAAATACTACTTTGTAGCATACTGTCTGAGGTATCTCCAGTATGTCAATGATGAATCAAAAATATTAAATATAACCAAAATGCATGCCATTGTTATAGAAAAATAGAAATACTAGAATAGAAAAATGTAAGAACAATTTGAGACATGTGTAAATGGAAGTGTGACATTTATTATATAAGGGTTTAAATATACCACTTTAAACTTATGACAGCTGGCATGGTGTCAGCCAATCTAAGACATCCATAGTTTCCAGTTGCCATCCCAACATATGCAGCAAACAAAGGCAGATGCGTCATAGACCATTAGTATGGGGGCAAAGCATGCAATCAGATTTTAGGGCAAAATATGCAATGTTTATCAGTTTGAGGCAAAATAAGCAAAGTGAATTACTATCATATGTATAGTGTATCTTTGTTTAGTCTCTATGAAAGACATCTGTGACCTTCAAAATGACCTTCAAAATGTAGTCACGCTGATTTAAATTATTTGCATTGTGAAAATGGCAGACAATTAAGTTTGACTGTCTATGGTAAATTTTACATATACTTACATTTTAGTTCTTAGATTAATTCTGTCTTATTCACAGTTATGATGAGAAGACTAGCACAATGGACAGTGGTTTCCCAAGATCCATTGAGAAGGATTTCCCCGGAATGGCAGAGGAGGTGGATGCTGCGATATATCAAAATGGTATTTCAAAATCCAATACATTTTTCTCTATTATTGTTTGTATGTAGTTTCTGTTTCTTTGGCACTGATTATATAGTATATAGCTCTTTGTAACAAAGGCACTCTCTCCTTCCAGGATATTTGCATTTCTTCCATGAACATACAAAATTTGAATACAGCTACAACGCAAGAAAGGTCATTCAGATTGTGAGGACAAACTCTTTTCTCCACTGCTGATCCATTGGTGGAAAATTATTTTTATTTTGTTGGAAATGTAATGTAATTTGTGCTAGACAACTGCTTATAATGCTACTTTTGTATGTTGTCTCAAAAGATACAGGAAGGTTGCATGTAAAATACTTGTAGACTAAAGACTTCAGGTTGAATATTTATTGTGCAACTAAATTGTGTTTATTTGTTGTATTTCAAATAAAATTACAGGCTATTGTTTTATTATTAGAGTAATTCAGTAATGCTAATTAACGTTGTGTGTAATAAGATGCTCATGTTAAGCCGGTAAAGTGAAAATTATAGCTTAACATTTCAAATGTTTGGGTTTAGGATATGATTTATTACCTTAAACATAATAAATAACAGTCAGTAGTGAACTTTATACGTGTACTAGGCTAAAGTAATTAGGTTGATAAGACTGTCATCCCCATTACTATAGATGTTCAATATGTTGTAAGGACAGAGTCTTCTTCTCATATTTCTTCTCATAAGTGTTCAAAAAAGAAAAACAGACTCAAGGTGCTTCCCATTCCCATTGTAACAAATAGGGAAATTGATGGTAGGAAGACTTAGGGCAACCAAAAGACTAGTGTCCCCACATTCCACTTACCGCGTATACAGCTGCAATGGTCAAAATACAACAAAATCTGTATTATTTGTAATCAATACTGAAACAGGATCATCCTGCCAGCTGAATTGACATATCTCTGACATTCTTGTGTATGCAGCTGCTTACTTTTACATCCTTGCAATTTTTATTAGGCAGACAAACAGTAGCTCTATGCTTACACCACAAGAGGGACCTACCTACATTGACACAGTTTCCTGTGAGCTCAGTCTGAAAGGTGGTCATACTATAATAGCAACATGTTCCTTATAAAATGCATTGATTCTAGACCAGCAGGTCTGTGTGTGGAGATGCAGCCACAGATCCACATTCCAAAAGTCTTAGCTCAGCTACATCAACTATCAGTGTCATACTTTAAATTATATCTTGACGACCAAAGAATCAGCTATCAATTTTGTATTAACTGTATAAAACGGTGTAAAGACCTTAGATGTTATTGTCTAATATGTGATTATTCAAATTAGATTCATGTGATTATTCAAATTGAGATTATTCAAACACATCACTACATATAATTTGCTGTATTTTTATTCAGAACATTAAACATTTTAAAAGCAAAGATTATGCCTTAGGTCTAGCCAAGCAAATACTTCAAAAGTTTAAGCAAATGTTGCAGAACAGATATCCTCACACATTTTGACAGGGAAAGAAATGTTGGGGTGGCAGTGTTGGAGAAATATATGTTATACTAGGATAAAAGTGTAGAGAGCCATAAATAATAGACTAGTAAACCCTTTGATCCACACAAAGCTTGGAAGCTGTAGACTGGTCCATGTTTCTGTGATACTTATTCCACTGGCACAGAACATGTTCAAAAACATTTAAAAAATTATCAAATAAGACATTCGGTGAAGTATTCATGCACATTAAAGCTTTTCACCCTTTGAATACATATAAATCTAACAAAATAATTTTCATGGCATGATGGATTATTTGCGTCACCCACTTTTAAGTAGTTTTACATCTAACGGAATGTTGAATGTGCAAAAAAAACAACTGTAATCCATAGTTTTTCATCTTTTTTAACAGCCATAAAAATACTCAGCTTTATAGCTAAAACTCAGGGAACTAATCGGGGCACGTGAGGTCGACGTTAACGATTTTCTAGCCACCACAATTCACCTGGTGTTCCCAACACCCTCTTAACACTGTCGGTCTGGTACGCCCCATGGACTGTCCTCTTACCGACGACACACTGACGATTCTTATCTACCATCATTACCAAGCGTTTATCTGTTCCCACTGCTCCCGTAGTCCTTGAGAGTGACTGTTACATGTCACTTGTGTCATGGTCCGTGTCTTATTCATATTGAAAGGTTGTTCAGCAGTTCCGGGGCTATACCTGCGTTCAAGATGTAGATAGTATTCTACAGTTGTAGATAGTATTGTACAGTTTCAAATCGCATTTAGCGATTGTTTGGCGCCTACATTAAAAAGACCAAACTCTAACTTTCCCGCGCCCGGCTCCTTCCTCATCCAAACCACGTCACAGAAATACCTTAATTTGCTTACAGTAAGTATTGTCATAGATGTAATGTGATTCTGAGTGTGAGGTGATTTCTCAATGTGAAAATTGACATAATCACTGCATCAATAGAATAGACGTGACTAACATCATGCTCTGTAAGCCCCTTATGTCCCAGCCTGGATAGAAGCCCAATGGTAAGACACATTATTTGTTCTGAGAATATCTTGAATGTTCTAAACTGAAGAAGTCCCCATAAATCCACAGGCATCAATTGATTGTGTGGCCAGAAGATTTACCAGGGATATGACTCAGTATGACTACGAGTCAATACATTTGTTTAGACACATTATGGGGGTACACACATGCTTAACAGATACTATATAATATCTATGAGGCCTTGAATGTGGCCTATTGCATTCCTGGTAATATAATTACTGTTGGGTAAAAGTTCCTTCAACTTTTTTTTGCCAATTCCAATAGTAGAAGATCGTCAGGATTGTCTCTGTTTTCCTCTCAACTTCAGCTTGGAACATGGTTACGGACATGAGAGGAAGGAAAGTTGGAGCAGTCTCGGACAGAAAATGTTATACATCTAGGGCGGCCATCCAATTTTTCTGTAACGTAGGTGGGAATCCCCTACTGATCCCTCACTGTGTGTTTGTAGACATGTGCTGGCCATTTCCTCCCAAAAATAGGCAGTCAAGATTGTAGACCTGTCTACACATTTACACATCACAAGAAAAAGGGAGATGAGTGTGGCCCATTAGGTATGGACCTTTCTGTATGTTTTCACTAATGGAACTGATTATGTCCATACGGAAATGTTATATATATGGCAATATATCTAAACTTATATTTCTTATATAACCGTATATTTAGCCAAAATATACTTGGTTGGATCAACACATATGTACGTATTTATACATATATGTCAAAATATATTAGAATTGTCAATTTTTATATATTTCAGATTGAAATATGTAGTTAACATCAAGTGGGGAGAACAACTATTTGATACATTGCTTATTTTGCAGATTTTCCTACTTAAAAAGCATGTAGAGGTCTTTAATGTTTATCATAGGTATACTTCAACTGTGAGAGACATTATCTAAAACAAAAATCCAGAAAATCACATTGTATGATTTTTAAATAATGTATTTGCATTTTATTGCATGACAAGTATTTGATACATTAGAAAAGCAGATCTTATTATTTGGTACAGAAACCATTGTTTGCAATTACAGAGATCATACGTGTCCTGTACTTCTTGACCAGGTTTGCATACACTGCAGCAGGGATTCTGGCCCACTCCTCCATACAGGCCTTCTCCAGATCCTTCAGGTTTCGGGCTGTCGCTGGGCAATACGGACTTTCAGCTCCCTCCAAAGATTTTCTATTGGGTTCAGGTCTGGAGACTAGCTATGCCACTCCAGGACCTGCAGATGCTTCTTACGGAGCCACTCCTTAGTTGCCCTGGCTGTGTGTTTCGGGTTGTTGTCATGCTGGAAGACCCAGCCACGACTCATCTTCAATGCTCTTTCTGAGGGTAGGAGGTTGTTGGCCAAGATCTCGTGATACATGGCCCCATCCATCCTCCCTTCAATACGGTGCAGTCGTCCTGTCCCCTTTGCAGAAAAGCATCCCCAAAGAATGATGTTTCCACCTCCATGCTTCACGGTTGGGATGGTGTTCTTGGGGTTGTACTCATCCTTCTTCCTCCACACATGGCGAGTGGAGTTTAGACCAAAAAGCTCTATTTTTGTCTCATCAGACCACATGAACTTTTCCCATTCCTCCTCTGGATCATCCAGATGGTCATTGGCAAACTTCAGACGGGCCTGGAGGTGCGCTGGCTGGAGCAGGGAGACATTGCGTGCGCTGCAGGATATTAATCCATGACGGCATAGTGTGTTACTAATGGTTTTCTTTGAGACTGTGGTCCCAGCTCTCTTCAGGTCATTGACCAGGTCCTGCCATGTAGTTCTGGGCTGATCCCTCACCTTTCTCATGATCATTGATGCCCCACGAGGTGAGATCTTGCATGGAGCCCCAGACCGAGGGAGATTGACAGTCATCTTGAACCTCTTCCATTTTCTAATAATTGCGCCAACAGTTGTTGCCTTCTCACCAAGCTGCTTGCCTATTGTCCTGTAGCCCATCCCAGCCTTGTGCAGGTCTACAATTTTATCCCTGTTGTCCTTACACAGCTCTCTGGTCTTGGTCATTGTGGAGAGGTTGGAGTCTGTTTGATTGAGTGTGTGGACAGGTATCTTTTGTACAGGTAACGAGTTCAAATAGTTGCAGTTAATACAGGTAATTAGTGGAGAACAGGAGGGCTTCTTAAAGAAAAACAAACAGGTCTGTTAGAGCCGGAATTCTTACTGGTTGGTAGGTGATCAAATACTTTTGTCGTGCAATAAAATGCAAATTAATTATTTAAAAAGCATACAATGTGATTTTCTAGATTTTTGGTTTAGATTCCGTCTGTGTACCTATGGTAAAAATGACAGACCTCTACATGCTTTGTAAGTAAGAAAACCTGCAAAATCAGCAGTGTGTCAAATACTTGTTCTCCCCTCTGTATATGATCATGTATTTTAAAATATATGTTACATCTTTTACTGTACATGGCCATGTATTTGATTTCCATATGGGCCCCATGGGCGGTTTTTATACTTTATTATTATGGGCCCGGTTGGACCATGAAGGTGAGAGGAGCAGTGGCTGCCTCCATGGTGGCAGGACCTGGAAACCTCTGGGCTTGGCACCTGAAACGTATGAAGATACTTCCTCTCTATTTGGCGTGTTGATAAAATCCCTCAGGTTCCAAAATTCATAGCAAGCATAGATTCCACCGTCCAAACAAAACAGTGATCAGAAAATAATTATATGTTTTTGTAGAAGACAAAATTCTAGTGAAAAATGCTAGTGAATAATTTGCAATAGTTCATTTCCACAGGCATGGTTTTCAATAAATGAGACTCAAATCAACTGGGTAAAATCTATTTTAACCAGCCATACCTAAAATACTTGGATATACCTTGGTTTTATTTCCCATTACAGTTGGCAAATATACAATCATTAGCACACATTTATCAATAGAAATAGCTAATAATACTTTCAAAACATTACAATAATATTTAGGCTACTGTTTGTTGTAGGCTACGAAATGTTCTACATCCTGCTCAAATAAGTAATTGCATTCACATTTGTTAATACATCACACAGTAAATTACTATACATAGATGTCAGTGGGTAATTCTCATAGGCATGGTTTTAAACAAGCAAGGCTCAAATCATTTGCCAACATTAACTAGCCATATTTTAAATGTGTTGACTATTCATTTTACAGTAGATTACCAGCCACAGATTTCAACAATTTATTCCCACAGGCATGGTTTTCAATAAGCAAGGCTCTAATCAATGTTTTAATGACAGTATCTAGCTATATGTTAAAAGAGTAAGCTACACATGTAAAAGTATATTGCTAGTCACAGATCCCTCTAGTTTATTCCCACATGCATGATTTTTAATAAGTAAGGCACAAATTAATTGCCATTTTAACAATAATAGTCCATATCTGAAAGAAGTAGGTTTTATATTTTACAGTAGAATGCCAGCCACAGATCTCAACAGTTAGCTTTTAACAAAGCCAAAGAACAGTAAGTAAACTCCCACAGCTACTGCTTGTTTAGCAAAAAGCAACTCTCAAACAAATAGAAGGAAAGTACCTACTTACTGTTGTGGTCCATGATAAACTGTTGTGGTCCAACTGCAATTTGTAAATACATTCTTCAATCTGTATTTTAACGCATTTCACCAGGCAGGAAAATCCACTGTTTTTCAAATCCGCTGTACAATAGGCTACTCAGCTCAAACATGTATGGTTCAACATCCCAATGTAAGATAAATTAAACAAATCATGATGACATGCCATTGTGTGTATTCAAAAGTTTGCTAGAAAGCTGTATCCACTCTACTGGTATACAGTGTGGAGGAGAGGGGGAGGTCTATGGCAGAAAAGAAAGTGCTAGCTCTCAGAGTTCTAGTCTTTTAGAAAGAGGAAACATTTTGACACCTACATTTAATAATACATGTGCTGATAGGAATATTGCTGAAAGACATCCAATGGCTCTATTAATAAAATATAATATGGGAGGAATCACAAAATGAATCAAAACCTAGCTACATTTATATTTCAGACTTTGCTCATACGTCTGTCTACACTGTAAAGTTAGTGTGGGGTATTTGTCTTGCAACAAATTATTCCTTGTTCCGTCTAACCAATTATGTGTGAAACATATTTCACTGCTCTAGAAATCTGTCAAGCAAGTAGCAAACTAACCTAAGGTCCTCCATAGTGAAGTGCCCCTTTAAAGATGCATTTGTGGATTTATGGCCACTGGTTGTAAAAGTGGTGCCACAAGTTATGAAAATCACTTGCTTTCAAACTTTGGATTTCATAACTGAAGTTAGATAAGTATACTTATTGATTATGCACATATAAACAACACTATACAGCGTTACACATCCATCATAAAAAGTGTAGGCTTGAAAAACTGTTTGTTATTGGCGAAAGCCCCAGCCTGTACCTTTAATATCCTTAAGAGATGAGAGTATTTTCCCGGTTACTGAATTGACTTTGTAGATCATATGATCAGTCTCAATTTTACGCAGTTGTCTAAAAATAAGTTTTTATGGTTTGCTGACACACTCAAAGTATTTTGTTTTGTAAAAAGAAACATAATACATCCAGTATTTTAGCTTAGAGAATCAGATATATGCAGATTTAAAATTAAGCATAATTTTTTTGTTTCTCCACAGTTGGATGATTGTCTAATCCGGTAAATTAGTTTGTCTTTCCTGCCCCACTAATTCTGCCCATAGAATATTTTTCTGTCTGCTTACAGTCATATTATAAAATGGCACATCAGAGCAGTCTATGTAGAAAGTACGTCAGGAATCAGAGCTTCAGTTTAGTTTCTGGCCCAGTATACATATGCAAGTCAAAAATCACGTCCCTATTATTCAAAAAGTGTCCGAAAATTACAACAAACATGGCATTTCCCTGAAAGATACAAGTAAAACAAACATTTGTATAAAATGGAAAAATATATGTATTAAATAATTGTGGTGAATTTGTCATTAACCAAAAGTCTGACACGTTTCAGTGTTCGAGTTCGTAATTTTATCAGGAATTACAGGCCCCAATTTCAATTGTTGGCTGGTGGTGCTATGCGTGCATCCCTCTGTGGAGTCACCCCTACTCTTGAGTCTTGGCACCTCTGATGGAAACCAGATGTGAGGAAATTAGAAAGAACAAGAGAGAGAATCTCAGGATATTTCTAATTTTCTTAGGAAAACTCCCATATAAATTCACCACTACAGGGTGATGCAAACTTCAACACATTTCCTCCCAAGCAGTACAGTTGGTTTGAATGAATGTTTTGGGAATGAGTAGGAAAATGTGCTACTGGCATAGATTTAGTTAAAATGGGAAAAAGGAATTTATAAGCAACAAAGAAATTCCAACAAATGACATAACACATATAACACTGTTTTTGTACGTGGCATTGTCTTTATGTTGGTGTGTGTACTTTCAAAAAACATAAATTGCCTTCCTTGGAAATATTATATAGTATATATGAATTCAACAACTTTTTTATTAAACACAGCAAAGAGAAACAGCACATACTGTATAGACTGGCAACACTACACAATGACCAGACCAAAATTAACAACAGAAAATTATCAGCAAGACATTAAATCTGAGTGTTAATTCAATGACAATAAGGTGTTGTGAATACCTTTCATAATGTAATTATAATTTTTGTGCTTTTGAATGGTGGAAATCTTACAAATGGCTTCTTTAATAAAAAAGTAAATAACCTTTTAGGAGTAGTGATAATGTATTGATTTTTTACTTGGCTTATCAAACCATGTAAGTGCTCATGGAAAAAACATTCACAACGGTAACGTTACTCTGCAGTACCTTGCAAAAATCCAAGGCCAACTTAGTTACTCCTAATCAAGATAAGAGAACAAAGTTCAAACATTGCTAATTAGCTAACTGTTTCTTGTATTGCTACACTACAGCTATGTTATCATAAGATAAGTCATTTGTTAACTTTAACTTTCTAATTTAAACCTAACATGGATTTTGGCAGCAAAAATAATGAAATTGCTAATGTAACTTGATGAAAAATGTTTGTAGAATGGTGCTATAAAAATCCAACAAATATTTTTACTATAGGTCATAGGTACACTATAACATACTCAGTGTGTTCATAGTACATGTAACTGGGTTGTAATTTACATAAATGTTTTGAAGTAAGTAATTTCTCCAATGGTCAATTTAACTTAGACTGATCTGCAAATACATTGCTTAAACACTGATATTCAGGATTGCATGAATCCCAGCCTTACAGTGTTACTTCAGCTATTGGCAGAGACTGCATAGAAGAGCTTAGCATCATGTTAACCCACAAACACAAAGGGTGTGTGCTGTGCTGCCTTGCAGGGAACAATATCAGAATGGCCTGTATTAAGTTAAAAAAAATATTCTATTTCAAACCCAAGCTTTATATGAAGAAAGAAAATATATATTTATTTCACTTTAACTGCAGCAATCCCCTAAGGCTATAGAAATCCTGCAGTTTTCATAAAAACATGGAGCAACACTCTATGAGCTAAATGAATTAGCTGCTTCAGTCACTCTCTACTTTAGACGCTCTGTCCATTTTAAGATCAGATGACATCTGTCTGACGGTTCAAGCAAGCGTGGAGAAGTTAATAAAGACACCCTGTTCCTGCATGCCTGAACAAATTACACACTTCAAAAGCTCTCTCCCTTTGTAGCAATTACATCTCAGAGCCAAACCACTGTGGGCCTCTCTCTGTCCGATTTCAATCAACCCAAATAACCAATAAGAATAATAACAGACCTTACTCTATCATAAAGTACTATACTCATGAGGGAGGTGGAAGTAGTTGTGCAGACAAACCTATCTATAATTTCCACAGTCCATGTGACTGAGTATTGTTAGCAACTTGTTTCTTCCTTCCCTCATTAAAACTTCCCTTCTTTTTTTATTGTCCATGTTGTAGCTGTATGTTTGTGAAATGCAGATCAAAAGAACGCACACAAGGGTGGTTTGTGGGTACACCTAAAAATATTGTGTCACAAATAGAAAAATTCAACATATTTGCTGCACGGCAAGAGTGGCTGGACAGAAATGGTCCATTGTAGATATTTATTCAGTGAATAAAGGCAATTGTCATTGATTCTTGTTTAATCAATCATTCTGTGTGAACTCATAGCTAGGAAATTGTCTGTGCTTGCATGCAGATTTGTGTGAGGGTGTGTGCACATGCGTTTTTAGTGTGTTGAACCTGTCTCCAGAGGGTTTAAAGCAATAAACTGCTCCCCTATATTACCTCAGGAAAGTTGAACTTTTGGCCCTGTAAACTGTTCAGTAGGTCAGAATGTAATTGCCAGCAAGATCAAACCAAGATATTCAACTTCGACAAGTTCCCCAGGATGTCAGTGTATTCCTTCCTTTCTGGTCACTAGGGGCTAGTCAGGCAGGAATACACTGACATCCTGGGGAACCTAGTGACCAGTAAGTATGATGTTGATGCCATCAACTAGGTTCACAGCTTGCAAAGGATCAATCAAATCATTCAGTCATACTTAATGATGAGCATTTTTTCTTTTTTGTAAGTTGGTACGTTATTTACTTTAGTTTTTATATACGCTGTATATTGGTTTGAATCTACATATTTATTTCCAAACAATGTTCTCATGAACAAGGTCAGAAACATGCTAGAACATGGCAATATTCTCCAACAGGATCTCTGCAGCTTGTCCTTGGCTTCGCCTGCCTACTGTCTTACATTTTTGCCACTCAGCTTCACTAGGTTCAATTAAAATATTTGTTGAAACACTAAAACTTTACAATTTATGTAGAAACTTTAAAATATGATGTCCGACCATAAAATCTCCTTATGATCTGAACCTTGTATATTGGCGTGGAGAAAAGTGTTGCTAAAACTATATTCTCAAACCACATACAGCTCTGGAAAAAAGTAAGAAACCACTGCACCTTTTTCTTTCCTTTCCAGAAATGTCATAAAGGAAGGTTTTGAGTGAGGATCAGAAGAGTTCAAATTAAGATAACACTTTTCAGTTGATTAAGCCCTGGATTTCATATATAAATGTAGCCCTGGATTTCTGACAGATCAATAAATAGAAAAGGATAAATCCTCTCATTTTGTTATATGCATTTCAATACCAGTAATTCAAAACAAATTCAAATTCCAAATGTAACTCCATATAACACAACATAATTACAATTTAATTAACTACCCTGAATTGTTTTCTTGCAATTCAACTGTTTAGGATAATCATGACTGGCTTATCAGAGGAAGGTAGCTGTGAATGACAGCCCTCCACCCTTTGCCTTTAAATGCCTGCTCTCCAGATGTACAGATGACCCAGACATCTGGAACTGGTTCATTAATGGGATAATCCACAGTGGGCCAAACTCCTAGAAAATCATTTTCACACTTTTTGCTTATTTTACTTTCTCTCACTCACTTTTTTTGTGTTCTTTCTCCGTGTCTGGGAGACTGAAGAACAATCACTGAGGGAAATATACTGTGCATGTGATGACAGAATAGGCTCTTACAAAACCACACTTTTAAAGAGCCGAATATTGAAATATAGGAGACAAATCTGTAGTAAACCTTCTGTTGTGAAGTATGCTTTCTATCTTTTGCATGGGTCTCTTTGAATTTAAGAGAACTGTGCTTTGGCCAACACTACAAGGGGCTGAGGGAATATCTGAATGCTCTCTTTGTTTCTGAGCAGCCCACAATGAAACACTCACTCTCAGAGAGATCTGTGAAGTAACGGCCAGCTGTCATTACACAACGTCAGGCTGCTCTCCCCCTTCTCACTATTCCCTCATCCAGTTTAAGGCATCAGTTCACAGTTGTATGATGCCCTTCCCAAAACTAGTTGGATCTAACTTGTTTATGGTGAGACCAGTGTGTAGTGTGTATATGTTAGTGAAGGTGAGTCAAGTTAGGCAGCAAGCAAAACTAATGAAAACATAGTGTACACACTAATGTTTCTAGCCACACCCTATGAGTCAGAATAGCAGACAATTCACAATCACATGAATCTAGCTTGATGAAAGACAGGGAATTGGAAAGTGTCACACAATTTTTATAAACAGACACACCTACTGTATCAGTCTTGGGAGACCACAGGGTGCTGAGGACAGGCGTTTGTACAATACTTTTTTGACAGCTGTCACTTTGAGAATAATACATTTATTTGTAGATTTATACATTATACATGATAGCTAGACAAATATAACATTTCATTTTATACATACGTTTAACATTACATAACACCTTGTGGAGTCAGACTGATTGTCTCTTATGGTCCTTATTATACCACAGGAATAGTAACCAAGGCTGGTGTTTAAACATTCTATTTTTACACAGAATATCAATACATTTTGGCCCATGGAGTTTCACAGTTATAGCAGTACAATAAAATCTTTAACATTTTGAAGGAGGGTGAAAATTACAATGCATGAAAACATATGGTGTGTTAAAACACACACATACTTCTCTGTAAGAGATATGAAAATAAAGGACAAAACATGTCTCTGTCTAAAGTAAAGGGAGACAATTTGGTGAAATAAATGATCATGGGAAACTGATTCCATAATGGAGCAGCAAAAACTGGTTCTTGGGTGACATTCAAGTATTTGTTTATGATTGGATTTTTATAGATAACATTTCAACCACAGGTCTTAAATGGAACAGAACAAGATAGACAGGACAAGCTAGACAACTGATATCTATTTTAAATGATAACTACACATTCAAGTATACGTACAGTATGGTCTGACAGAAATGGTACTTACACAGTCACATGTATACTTCAAATAATTAACATATTTTCTATACTATTAAGCTAACTGAAATTAACAAATTGCTTGAAGTGTTTGCTAAAAAATTAATAAAATCATGCCCATCATCATCATTATGATATTTCTCAGCACACACTTTAGCGAATATAGTTTTGACAAATATTTCTTTCAATAGCAGCATTTTGCCTGTGCTTTCAATGGTTGATTAATCTTTTGCTACATGAAGATAAGTACATTTTTTATTATTTAAGAAATCCACAGATGGTAGCTCAAAATATCACACCTGTTACTGATATTGCTGTTACAGTAAATATTATTTAGGTCAGGTATCATTAAAAAAAATCTTTCCCGAGTACTGAAATCAGCTGGTTACAGTTCTACCTTATTGGACCCACCTGTTTTACCAGATCTAAATCAATCATTGATTAAAAGCAGTAGAACTAAGTTTGAGTCAGAGTGATTTAGGTAGCCAAATAATTAATCACCACCACCACCAGTCTAAATGCAGTTTGCGTGTGATTAAAAGTAAAGATTTGTGGATATTCTTACTCGCATACCTTCGCAAGCAAGCGTAATGGGATTTGAAAGGTTGATGTGGCCACTGTGTCCGGGTCTAACTACACCTAAAGACCTTGGGCTTGTTGTTATCACGCCAATGGACAATAGAAATCGCTAAATTGTCTAAACCTTGCAATATTACATTTGTTTAGTTTCTTTATCCTTTTATTGGTCTAATCTTGTCTACAATAATGTCTGTAATATTTTTCAACTACCAAATGATCCACTTGAATTGTATTTTCAGACATCATTGCAATAGCTAGCTTGGTACTGTGGTTGAAAGAAATTATTTAGTCTAAGCATGGCAAGCATTATGTTATTATTTATCATTATCATTGTAAATAGTACAGCCCTTTGGAATAAAAGCTAAATACAAATGGTTAATTTAAATGTTAACAGAACTGCTCAAATAGTAACGGTAAAGTTTGGCAGAAAAAGGTTATTTGCATATGAACTGTTATAAGGCAGAGTCGTAGCAACAATGTTCCAGTTAGATGTCCAATCAAAAGGGAACGATCCTAACCACAATCCCAACACAATTTAATCAACATCACAGGTTAGCACCATTTCATGTATCTGTTCCTGTCCAAGCTGCCTGTGAAACTGGCCCTGCTTTCGAGTCCTCCAACAATGGATATTCTTGTCCAGGGTAATACTCCTGATATTGGGCAAGTGACTTAGCATGTTATTTGGCAATGACGTAACTCCAGAGTTGGAGAGATTGAGCTCCTGTAAAGACACAAGTCCACTGAACACAACTGGGTTCAGTGTTCGTAGATTGTTGTTGTCAGAGAGGTCCAAGACCTGAAGGCTCTGTAGCCCTCTGAAACTGTTAGGCTGGATATCAGAGAGCTCAGGAAGCCCACTGAGGGACAGATGAACTAGGCCCTTGAGGTCCTCAAAAGCCCCCTCATCAATGCGGGAGATTAAGTTCCCATCCAGGCTTAGGTCCCTCAGTGGGATGCCTGTAAGCTTGGGTACGGCTCTTAGCTGGTTGGCTGCTAGAGTCAGGCTCTGCACATGTAACAAGGGGCTCCTAGATGAACTCCGAGAGACCACCGTGAGCCGGTTGTGGGACAGATCCACGGTTATTGGCTCTCCATGGCCTTTGGTCATGAAAACATCCAGGTCAAACTCACGGAAGAGATTGTGGCTGAGATCCACCTCTGTAAGGGGGAGGCCAGAGAAGCAGCCCTCGGCCAGGCCCTCCAGGTAATTGTGGCTGAGGTCTAGAGTCTCCAGATAACGCAGCCTGGACAGGGCCTTGGGGCTGACCTTGGAGATGAAGTTGTTGCTGAGGTCCAGGCTGACCAAGGTGGTGTAGCCAGGCCCGGAGAGCATAACGTTGGTCAGCACAGACAAGGAGTTGGAGGACAGGTCCAAGTGGGCCGTGTCCAGAGGGATGGGGATAGGGTTGGTGCTGTGGCCCACTCCCCTGCACTGCACCCTGGTCAGGCTGAAGCTGTCAAACAGACCAAAGTTCTCCACTTCACAGTTGCAACTTGGGTGGCAGTTCTTCACGTTTCCAGCCTGGCCGTGGGCAGCCAGCATCATCCACAGGCAAAAACACATGAGGAACGCCATCATGCTCTAAAAGGATGGAAATGCAAATGAATAATGTTACTGTACATACGGTGACTTGCAAAATGATACACACTGAATTACAAATGGTGCTTTGAAATGGTCGATGCAATATCATATTTTATTTTAAAACACTGAAACTCACGATGAATTATTCATCGAGAAATACTTGTTGTTTGCGTAAAAAAAACACGTTAGTGTTCCTGCATAACTGCGTTAAGGGTTTTGGGATATCTTTGGGTAATGTTCATGCTATATCATATATGCCTGCACACACCTTATATATGCACCCATTACAAGGATATGTTACAGAGCTATAAATATATTTAGTTAGCAATCACATGCATACATTAACACACATTAAATACAAAGTCATTATGCCCAATAATATGTTAATGATCACCACTATTTTGAACTGTATTCCTTTCCTCAAGGTGCATACTCACATTGCTTAGCAGCAAAAACAACATACATAGCAGTTTTAGAATAAAGAAACCTGTTCTAATTTTAAGGCAATTCAGCTGTTCTAACACTTGCTTCTGAATACATTTCAGGTTTCCTTACAAAAAGACAAACAGCTCTAATATACAAATGTTTCCAATAAATTTGAGCTGTTTCATTCATAGTTTTTTTTTTTTGCTCAAGTTCATATGTGCATTCAATTGTACCTTCCTTTTACATCTTAGTTGTTTAGCACACACTCACCACACCTTTATAACTACTGAAATCATGTTTCAACATAGCATTGTATTGCCATTGATAATAGTTATTTATTAAATTCCTTCAAAAACATCGTGAACACTTAGTCAAGTAATAACCAAAAACAAAACAATGGAGAAAATGCACAATGTACCTTTATATTTTGGTATTCTCTCTGGTTTCTTCAACTCTAATCCCTTTCTATCCTACATGCCAGCTATCTGACTAAGAAGGCTAGTAGTACGATGGACTTTTGTTTCTGAACCAGCCAAACCTGTGTATTTTATGCAGGTAAATGATTTGCTCCTAAACCTCTCAGTGGACTTGGCAAAAACAAAGATATAATGAGCAGAGCACACACGAAAAAGTACACATGGAAGTTGTACAGAGGTTAGCAGGTGTCATTGTATAACAAGTGGGTAAGCGGTCACCAGTCCTAAAAGTACACTCAAGCATGACCCAGCAGAACAGTGATTGATCATTAATATGTGCAGTGAGCCAAGAATAGTTAGTCTGTTGCAGGTTAATTTCCCATAAAATGAAGGGTTTTAAGGGACAGAAATATCTAAAATGATTGCTACAGATGATATAAAGACTTTTAAAAAATACACACATGAATTAGTAAATGTATAAAAAGTAGATAAAGTATTTTGCAAATAATACATTATGGAACCAAACACTGAATTCCACAGGACTGTTCCCAGATCAAAGGTAAAGCACAATGGTGGTAGTGGGATCTTTCTAAAACATGTTAGGCAATGGCCAACCCACAGCTAACGTGTCAATCACACCTACATAAACAATCCAAACTTTTAAGCATACATCAACTATGTGTGCAAAAGAAGTTCAAATTTGACCCATTTCTCCCACTTCCACCACACCAATGGCACACAAATGTATGTTCATTCTTTTTATAGCTTCAACAAGTAATTTTTAAGGAATACATATGTAAATGCCACCGATGAGGGTGATTTTCCACTGACTCCTTTGTATGACTTTTGATAACATGGCTTGTGGTCATCTTACAGCAGAACTAAGCACATCCAAGTGTTTCAGAAACTCTGCTGATTCAAATTGAGTTTATTTGGTCATGGGGAATGCCTATGAGACAAGTCAACCTCCAATGTTAACTCCAGACGGACCTCATCTCTGCAAAAAAGACTGCAAATAATGCTTTGTGGTAATATACAGCCCCGGAAAAATTAGGAGACCACAGCTTTTTCTTTCCTTTTTCTAATTGCCTGGTTTGCTATTATGCATCGCCTGACATTTTACTGTTTGAATGACGTTGCATTGCCTTTGCTGTGGTTTGGAGCATCCAACACAAATAAGTGTAATTTCAATTAGTCCCATTTTTTTTTATACTATTCAGAACATGCTGCTTCATGTGAACATACTGAACATTCATGCAATTCATCACGTTATCAAAGATTTTCAACCAAACATGAAAATGCTCATATGGTGCAACTGTCCCATGCACGTTTGACAAAGTTTAAACTTGAAATGTTAAAACAGATTCTATTTGTGAGTTGGATATTTTCAAAGATCAGGCCTAATATTTGGAACTCTGATTTTGTCCCCGAAATGGATATCATATGGTGTGACACTATTGTGATATATAAATGGGCTTTTGTTTGTAGACCCATGGGGTGGAAAGTCCCTTGTTCAACCTGGATCAACTGTAAACTGTAGGATGGAGGGGTTACAAGGGGAGTTGTGTCTTGTAATCTTTTCATAAAGTCAAATATTTTTGGCACTCCCAATTCAGTACACTTTTTTAGTGTATTTTGTGTGATTCTGTTTACATAAAAATGCCAAAGATCATTATTACTTTTAGATCTGTTACCATGTTGTAGTGGGTAAGCTGCTAGGATGCTAGCGCACAACTACTAGGCCCAGTCTTGTGCTAAGTGCTAGAAACCTGATATCGTGTGACACGTGCTCACTTTATATGATCCATTCGTCACACCATATATGAACTGTATTTTCCTACAAACAGAAAATGTATTAATTTGTGCTAACAATCTATTCTTGTATTTTATACCTAACAGCTAAGAACAATCAAACAAACGTGTGAAACATGGTATAGTACTTGGTTATAATCTCTGCATGTTTTGTCCTTTTTAAAAGCCTTTTTGTCTATCCTCAAATGAAAAAAGGTTAATTAGGCTGAAGCCTAGTTTTATAGCTGGGCCTGCCTTGAACACCTTGTTTATCCAATTGTTATTAATTTTCTTCTTACAGCTGACCTCTCACAGTCAAAGTAGCCAATTATTCTACATTAGCACCCATTGAAGAAGGCTGTACCTACACCAGTTGTCAAACTTACTCACACCTAAGTAAGTACCTAACATTGTTTATATGACTGATTTAGTTTGGGGTAGTAAAGAGTAATAAATACTTGCTAGTAGTTAATTGTCAACAGACTTAACTGTAAACAATTACTTGTGATACAATTCTTTATTAGAGTGTTTCTCACTTGAAACATGGTTCTTCACTAGTCCTGTGTCTGACAACCAACTGCTATACAATGTTAAGTGGCACAATGTTTCACACCTTTGTGTGATTTCCCTTAAACAGTTTTTGTTAGAATGTAAAATGCATGCAATACACATTTTTGCATTGACAAACCGCAGAGTGGTGTGGCAGATCCTATGGTGTGACCCTCAATCATTTGGTATGACATTCAGGATTGTGACCCCAAAAAAGCTTTGTTAGTGATAAATCATAAAAATATCATTGGAACACATAAAATAGTATCTGCAAGTGGTGAGCATTTTGTTCGATTTACAACAGGGATTGTTGTAATTAATCTAAAATACATTGAAAGATTGAGAACAGTCTGACTGCGCGTTAAATAGCAAAAAAAAAGCAATGGATTTTCACAAGAAATGCTGGATCTCAAAATTGTAATGATAAAGAATTATGACAAAGTGGGTTCCTTAAGAAAGGTATACCCAATAAAAAATCTATATACAATAACTCATGTCACACCATATGACGAGTTTAGGCACAAATACAACTAATTGGTGAATATATTCAGATTCCAATAAAAAAATCTTAAAAACCTGAAAACTGGACACACATTTGCCTGATAATAATATGGTGTTTACGGTACACAAAAATATACACAATCTACTAAATTGACATACAATTTCTACCGTATAATTTATACTGTCTATACCACCCACCATTAGATCTTGATCAATCTAGATGCAGGGGGATGGCCAGTCTTTTGGGAGCAGTATTGTGTTGTACAACACAGCTGTGTTATTAGCAGTTAAATGCTGGGATGTGTCTTGATGGGGCAAGCATAGTCCTTTTAATTTCTCTGGGGCACTGTAATTGGACTTGCAAAGTAAAGACACCATTTTCAATCTTTAGCATATTGAGCCTGTAGGAACAAAACTGAAATCGCTGTTGACACTGAAACAAGAGGGTGAGGGTTGTTTGACGCTACTGATACTTTTGACACAAAAGCACAATTTCCATGAATCCAATTGCATTTCAGTGGGCCTAGACTTGGATGGTAAAAATGTGGTTTGGTGAAAAAAGAACGTTTTACTTTGGTGAACTCTCTGGAGGTTGCTTGAATACAGTTCTTTATATAATTTATATTTCTTTCCATTACCATTTTGAAATGTTTATACAAGCTCAATAGACTTTAATGGGAAGTGTTTTGATTCCCCACTGAAAGGGAATTCACTGGCATAGTTGTTTATGTCCATTAATAAACATATTATAAATTAAAGTAGTTCCCTTTAAATCCCTAATTTCCTCACTAGGCAAAGATGAGCAAAGCAGTTTGATAGAAAAAGTTTATTGTTGTTTATCGCAGTAGTTAAATACAATTACATTTGTAGAGGAAGGTGAGCTGCCTGGCTCTTGGAACTGATACAGCAATGTGTATTACATAACCAACACAACTGGACCTTTTGCTTCTTCATCAGGTGGGTTGGGGGGGTCAAATTAACCCCTCCACGGAATGTAAGGGAGCAAAATTTGTGTGAATGAATAAACCAGCGATGTAGGAAAAATTCAGTTCTTGGGTTAATTTGATAGTTTTTATTCTTTTCTTTGTGTCCCATAAAGAGATGAATTCTTCTCCAATATGTTCAATTATATTTTACATGTCATGAATGAATACATGACATATACACTCTTACAGAGAAAACAGACCAAATGTCTAGCCAAATAGATGTGCTAATTGTGTTAACGCAAACATTTGATAGCTGGTCATGTGTTACATTGTGAAAAAGGGAAGTGATGTAAGTGTGTTCAAATGGAGGGAGTAGTTACACAGATGAGTTGACAAATATGAGAAACTCCCTTAATCATCTATCAACATGGAAATGGTGAAAGAACATACTAATATAATGGGACGAAAGGCTTTTCATGAATTACACAATAGCAATTAAAAAAGCTACACAAGTGAAATTCTTATCTCCAATATAAGGGCAATAATAAAAGGGTGAATCAACGTGGTGATAAACTTGTCTGGAAGAGGACAAATGCATTTTGCCCCCATGCACAGTGACGATGGTTTGATAGTTAAAAAATTTATCCAAGGAGAATTGCAGAAATGAGTTGAATCTGGCAGTCACCAAGTTGCCAAAACTACAATTTGACGTCACCTCCATGCCAACAAGCTATTTCGAGTTATGCCAGAAGAAAGCCTGTATTTTTATTAAGACATAAAGGTCAATGAGTAGAGTTAGCCAAATGTAATTTCAACTGTCTTTGGAATTTGAATGGAATGAAACTCATTCGTAGTAGGGATGGGTACGGATAGTCCAATATCTGAAATGAATTGTGTATTCCAGTACTTGTGTGTGTATTCAATTTTCCCCCATATATTTTATTTTTGATTGCCTATATGTATTTTTTGGGCTGAAATCAATAGATCTGACAATTATTTTTCCAAGTATTATTAAAATAAAATGTTCAAATTTGTATTTATGATGATTTAACACAACATTAAAAAAATGTGTTTTTTTATAACAAGCACTCATTCACATGTGTTCCTTCACACGTGTTCAATCAAAGCGATAGTAGTGGAGTGGGGCCCAGTCAGTTAGTATGACGCAATATAAACAGCATAGCTTACTGTTAGCAAGTGGATAGAAGTTAACTATTTCACGTGAAGATGGAATATATTTCTTGGAATTTATGCAACCTACAGAAAAAATATTTGACTACAAAACGCAATGTAAAGTCAGGCTGTGGAATCTAAGGCGGTTGAGAGTGAAGGGAACGATGATTTAAGCAAATAGCATAGCCGGCAAGCTTAGCTAACTAGCTATTTTAGACTCCACCCGAAAAACTCAATGTTAGGTGTTCATAAATATTGTCTTTTAGTTATGCATCCAAGTTGTGTGTCTACCACCTTGCTTCCTCCATGTGCGCGCTCGTTCTCTTGTCACCTGAATGGCCATTCCAGAAGAATTAGAATGCAGTGGGATCCTGTATCTGCAGCCATGAGAAGATCATTAACAACCTTCACCAATGCTGTCTCAGTACCATGCATTGGCCTGAAGACAGACTGGAAAACCTCAAAGTTGGTTAGCACAGGGGTGTGAGTGAAGTTGAGTTGCCACAATCTTCTCTAGTACTTTAGATAAGAATGGGAATTTGAAAATGGGTATGTAGTTTGAAAGGGTGGCTGAAAATGAGAGTGGCTGAGCATTTTTTAGATAGTGATGTTGGAATAGGGTCAAGAGGGCAACTGGAAGTTTTCATTTTTAATATGATTTTCAGAACAGTGGCAGGGTCACCAGAGCAAATTCAGTAAGAGAAGAAGCAGATATGGGTGGTTGGGAAGGAGCCTGAGAGGATTAGGGTTACAGGATAAAATGTTCTCTCTAATATTGTTGATGTTATTTTGGAAGAATGTTAAGAAAGCATTTTATCTGCGTATGTTTTATTAAAGGGGTACCATAATTATTACAGTCCTAACTATAAGTTATTCCTACCATGCCTGGAAAGGCTACTAAATGTTCTTAGATAACAATACAAAATAATCTAAAATTAAAATCAGAGCAGTGGTCTTTGGACAGGAAAAGGTTGGTAAATAACTATTACTAGTCAAAGCAAAGGTACCTATCAAGGAAAGGCTAAATTCAACATGCGGAAGGTCTGGATTTAAACTCGGCAGATACGAATAGAAAGAAAAGGTTCAGTAAAGCAAACCAAATGTAAGTAAAATGCTAAACACAACTGTAGAAAAAACAAACTTGTATTTGCTTATAAGGTTTGTTCAGTTGCGCCTCTGTGTTAATAGCTGAGGGTTATGTTTAGGGTCAGGAATTAGTTTTAGGGTTAAGGTTATGTTTTGGGGTTTTTTCTTAGGGTTAGTTTAAGCTGTGAATATGAATAGGGAAAATGTGACTATGAATCTGAAAATGTTTTGGTGTCCCCACAGGTATGTAAAATGTGTATGTATACATATATGCATCACTGTGTATGATTTGTCTGGATTTGTTGACTGCAAGACTGAATACCTGCTGTGGTTTGACCAGAGAAGAGGCTGATCTCTTTGTCCTATTTTGTATAACTCTTACTTGTCAATAAAAAAATGGCTATCAAACATCAATGATTACGAATTATGATGCATGTTTTTTTATAATACTGGATTACCTTGACAACCTTTTTTCCTCCTAAAAAACGTAGGGATCCATCCTTTATCCTTCTCTCATCCAATGCTTACAAGTCAGTGTCCTCCCTACACATGGTCCAAACTGCCAGAATGATATATAAAGCCAAGCAGTAGTGACGGTGATTTTTTTGTGGAGTCTACCACATTGGTGCTAATTAGTGTCTTCCCCTCTTCCCCTTCTGCAGTGGTTAGAAACGTTTTCCATCCAGGCATCTGCTGCTGTTTTACTGCGGCCCGTGAACCTTCCACACCAGATGTTGCTTTCATCTTTTCACCAATAAATTCTGTAAACTGCTGTTACCCAAGATGTCAAATCAGACCAACATTAACCACAAAATGTACTTGACAAAAACGTCTGTCCCTGCCTCATCGCAGCTGTTAGATCACACTTTTAGGAGCTTTACCTTCAAGATCTTCCTAACTTCACCAGACATACTATACGCTGAGCATCCAAAATGAGGTATAATACAGAAATAGATCTTATATTGAAAAAGATCCTCTCGAATTAAAGATGACAGACCGATTCAGTGACTGAATAATTTAAAATCTGAAGTGCTGGAATACAGCACACTTATAAATGTACAGAAGCTTTCACCATGTAGTTGAAAATATCTTTAACTACTGCCAAAGTTAAAGCCCACTAACAACCTAATAATAACAATCTAATTTAGTTGTGGGCATGTTAAACAATTGCAGATAAATTCATTTCTGATATTAAGAAGCACAAGGTTTAATGGGTTGAAATATTAGTACAAAAATGTATAGGCAAGACTACATTACCAACAGAGTTGTCCATCTCAAATTAGCAAAGACTATAAGCAATGTAATTTTAGTTGGTGCTGACATCTTGATAAATAAATATGGTATGATATTCATGATTATAAAGCAATTTAATTTGTTCTACAATGTGTTGCATGCATAAAAAATTCTAATAATTCATTCAAAGGCAGTTTCAATTTACGGACTTAGTGAGTAAAAAGTCAGCAACATGTCTTTGTTCTGTGTCAAATTTCTTACAGCTGTGGCAAACCTAACCCTCAGTTTGGTAAAGTTGCCTACCATTCTTCAGTAAGCATTATTCTTTTTACTTTTCATTGGCTAATATGACAAAATCAAGGGTTTGATAAGAACCGTTCCAAAGATTGATGACGTCTATATGGGCCCAACTATAGGGGTAAAATTCATACACGCTTGTATACTGGGGTATATCCAGAGGGAATAGACTGTTCTGGGATGTACTCAATGACAACATGGTCTCATACCATGAGGCCCACTTGGATTTTTTCTTGATACATGAAGTCATCATAAATGTTAGATATCAAAGCATTACGCATGCACACATGCTGTGAGGATAGCCATTCTCTAACCAATAACCACAAATGAGCTTGTAGGATCTCAACCTACCATAGGAGACACTACACTACGGCGACAAAGGCAAGCCTGTCCGACATCACCACACCAACTGAGGGCAATGCCAAGCAAATGTGTACCCTATGTGAGACCCTTGGAAGTGTCGCTACGCCAGAATTAAGATTTGCATTCCTGGCTACAATGGAGCAGCTGTACAGGGACTTTGTTTCAAACTATTAATTGCATTTTTTAAGTAGCACCATGTTGCATTTGCCGAATAGCTAGCTTAACAACTTGTTAGTTGGGAAGGACTCACCAGAACAAATAAGTGGGCCTAATAAACAGAATCCATTCGATACCCACTCGACATTCGATACCCACTCAAATGGATGTGGGTGTAAATCTGTAGCATGGAAAATCTATTTTAGCAGAACCGTTCATGATCACCCCCTATCTGCAAGTGGGGCCAATAACAATGCACCTAATTGGCACATCAAATGACAATAACAAACATTAATTCCAGATGTGTAGTGACAAGTTGAGACCTAACCAACCCTGTTACTGTATATCAGAACACTGTTTTAGATCTGTTAGACCTATGAGCACAAGTTCCAGCATGACACTGATGTGGTGATATAGGCTAGTGGATAGAATACAGCAACTATCTGTCAATTATTGCTGTCAAAACAGATAGCTGGACATGACATACAGTAGGTGCTGCAATCAATAATGGAAGTACTTTTTAATACACATTCTGTGTTTATGCAATAAAGTAATATTTTATAGGTGTGACATTCAGTCCAATGCTTTTTAAGGGCCAAGTAAAGGACAATCAAAAACTGCAGGCGAAAGTCGACTGAATGACCTACAAATTACCTTGCATTGTGAAAAGATTACTCAGTAAAATGTTTTGGACCGTCACAATTACCCATAAAATATTGCAGATTTGATTTCCACAAATATTACTCTTAACACAAGACCGTTCAATAGAAACACACAATGACAGATAATTGTCTTATTATTTTTCTATGCAAACACTGTAAATGTAAATAAATGTTTTAATGTCTCACTAGGCAAGTTGAAGGAAACAATGTTTTTGACTGCCAAACTCATTCGTGTGGTAACTGAGAATAACACAATAGTGCCTATCTGTTGTAGTAGACTTGACTGATCCTGCACTGATCCTCTATTCTGGGATATTTGCCCACTGGTTGCAATAGTGGAGCTGTCGAATCAAAAGAGATCACCTGTGTAGTATGTCGTGTACTATGCGGTACTATTGCATGTACATGCGGATTCGTATCCCATGTCGTCAAAACATGGAATTTAATTGCTAACTGAGATATAAAAGTCAGTGTACTTATAGACGTACATATTATGAACAACATGTTACACACCCAGCACAAAGTGGGAGGTTTATAATAGTTTGACATTCACAAAGTGCCAAACCGTATCTTTAACTCCATTTCTCACGCCTGTATTCGAGTTGATAAAAACGCAGTGTATTATGGGTAGATTGTGACCGAACAACTAATCTACGCATAATGAGTGGTTATTTATGACGCAAGTAAGGTACATTTGTAGATCTATCCGTCCGCACTCGGACTGCTGTTCTCGACTCGAACATGGCCACTTTCTCTGATGCTCATCAATCTAACATGTTTGATGGATTAGGTCTGTGATTTGGTAAAGCGTCTCATAGTTTTAAATATAAAATATATGTAAACTTATATATTTAAATGCTTAACCTTAAATAGACTATCTATGCGAAGTTGTATAAATGATTTAACCACTTGAATTTGTGCACAGGCTTTAAATGCAAAGAAAGTTGAAAAAGCCGTAATCAGATAAGTTTTACACGTATACACATTTTAAACATACCTTTGTCATCAAATACAAATGTTGAGAGTTGGCTCGCCCGGACAATCCAGTGTATCCTACTTTACATCGCCAAGGAATGCTGCAATCCTCCGCCCCCATTTCTGTAAATTCCATATCATTGTGCAGTTAACACAAGTTAAGAGTTATCGTGGGTACTTTCGCTGCCTGTGATGCGACCTATTCTGACTTGATGGCTAGACAAAAAATGCCGACTTTTTTTTAGCGGATCACTCAAGTCACGGGTTTTCCGCTAACACCCTTCAGCTTTTTCCAATAGCTTGTGAGCTTTTGCAACTTTGTACAGAACAGAGGAACGATACGCACTCTAGTGGCGAGGCTTGTCCTAGCAGCACAAATGAAGTTTTGTATTAACTACGTTTCAATTCAGCTTTTGTGCGAATAATAAGGCGTACTTTAGTACAATCATTTTATTGACGAAGTACAGTATATTATCTGGGAAATTCTTGAGGAAATTCCATAAGCGCATCTGATAGAATGGCTATCAATAGAGTCAGAGTATTATGTGGTCACCTCATTACGTCTCCGGAAAGCTAAAAGTTGAGGTTTTCACACCCCTCCCCCTGGACCTCGTGCAGGCCCATTTGATCGATTCCAGAGGTAGTTTAGCATACTTGATGCAATTTGTCTATGGACTCAGCTGACCTGAGTCCATAGATCTAAGAGCCCTGCTCGGTTTATATTCTTCAAACATATCAGAAATGTATTCGGGTCCTAAACCATTCAGAGATTTATAAACTAGAAGCACCACTTTAAAATCTATTCTGTAACTGACTGGAAGCCAATGCAAAGATTTAAGAACCAGAGTGATGTCAGGATTAAGAAGTTACATTGAGTGCCACATTTGTTTTGTAATTTGTTCATTGTAAATTATTTGCAGGACAGAAAAGGGAAAATATTAAAATATTTATACAGTATGTCCATTATAACATCAGAATAATTTAATTCAGATGTATAAGAACTGGCACATTAGTTATTTATTTTACTTCCCCTCAAAACTACCATGGACCGGAAGGTAAAATAGTGTGGCTTTTTTCTGTGCAAACATTTTTTTTTAAACATGACACAAATCAACCACTTAAAAAAAAGAAATTTGACCACAGGTTGTAAAGTGCTGCTGGCGAGCCAAAAAGGTTCCCCAAAAATGGTGTACTATCATGTACCAACTTGTATACCGTGTCAAAAAAACATTAACTTTTCATCCTTGAATTTTATGAGTGAGATTTTGTAGGATTCTGCAAATATAAACCATATTAGACACCATCGTTCAAGTTTCAGGTCACTTAGAGATGTCTTTGTTTTTTAAAGAAAAGCTATTGTTCAGAAATACAGTGTAGACATTGTTAATGCTGTAAACGACAAATTACTATTGAATCTGGATTTTCAGTGGAATATCTTCATTGGCGTACAGAGGCCCATTATCAGCAATCATCACTCCTGTGTTCCAATGGTACATTGTGTTTGCTAATTCATGTTCATTTCAAAAGGCTAATTGATCATTAGAAAACATGTTTGCTATTATATTAGGTGAGTTGAAAACTGTTGTGCTGTTTAAAGCAATTACACTGTCCTTTAGACTAGTTTAGTATCTTTAGCATCAGCGTTTGTGGGTTTGATTACAGGCTCAAAATGGTCATAAACAAACAACTTTCTTCTGAATCTCATCAGTCTATTCTTGTTCTGAGAAATTAAGAATTTTCCATGTGAGAAATTGCCAAGAAACTGAAAATCTTGTACAAAGCTGTGTACTACTCCACAGAACAGCGAAACTGGCCCCAACCAAAATAGAAAGAGTGGGAGGCTCCAATGCACAAATGAGCAAGAGGACAAATACATTAAAGTTTGAGAAACAGACTTGCAGGTCCTCAACTGGCAGCTTCATTAAATAATACCGGCATAACACCAGAGGCGACTGGGATTCTGTCTCTGTCCAGTGTCTGTTCTTTTGCCAATCATAATCTTTTCTTTTCATTGGCCAGTCTGAGACATGGCTTTTTTTGCAGATCTGTCATTTTAATAGACAAAATATGTACTTCTCTTTCAAAACATTTTCAAATCACTTTTGAACGGTAGTGTACATCCTACTGAAAATGGTAGGTTTAAACAGTTTTTTTTTCTTTAACTGGAAAGCCCTAGCCTGCATTTTTAAGGGAAGCCTGTTACAGACAGCAAGACAACCACCTTGGGAGAGTTTACTACTTCATGCATATTTTAGTATTCTTGATTATCTACCATGAATTGGATGTAAACAAAGTTACAGTTATAACACAAAAATACATTTGTGGAACTGGGTAGGGCGATTTAGGGCTGTGGATAAAATCTTAAGTAGCCTACTGGCTAAATAAGTATCTGTATACACTGCTCAAAAAAGAGGACACTGAAATTATACATAAGTTCTCGGTTAGGAAAATATATTCAAGATCAAAATCTTTACTGTACATTGTGTAATTAATTGAGAACAAAATAACATAACAATGGTCAATGGAAACCAAAAATCACACTTAAAATCAAACAATTGAAATCACAGGCTGTTCCAATTTGTGAATTTCATCACGGCAACTCAGTGTGACACAGTAGTGTGTATGGCCCCCATGTGTCTGTATGCACTCTTAACAACGTCTGGGCATGCTCCAGAGGAGATGGTGGATGGTGTCCTGGGCGATTTCCTCCCAGACCTGGATCAGGGTATCAGTGAATTTCTGGACAATCTGTGGCTTTACTTGGTGGTGTCAGATATACCGATCTCCAACGTCTCAGCTGGATTCAGGTTTGGGGGACCTGAGGACCAGTCAATTGCCTCAATGCCTTCGTCATCCAGGAACTGCCTACACACTCTGGCCACATGAAGCCAGGCTTTGTCCAGCACCAGGAGGAACCAGGGCCCACTGCACCAGCGTAAGTGGGTCTGACGATGGGTATGAGGATGTCATCCCTGTTCCTAAGAGCAGTCAGGTCATGATGTTGCAGGCAGCATAACGTTCACTATGGCATCTCAAGACTCTCGTCTGTCACGTGTGCTCAGTGAAAACCTGCTCTCATCTATTTAGAGGACAGGGTGCCTGTGTCGGACCTGCCAATTCTGGTGTTTTCGGGCAAATGCCAATCGCTTTGCAAGGTGCTGGGCTGTGAGCATAGGTTCCACTAGAGGACATTGGGCCCTCACGCCACCCTATGGAGTCTTTTTCTGACAGTTTGGGCAGAAACATGTACACCGGTAGCCCGCTGGAGGTCATTTTGTAGGGCTCTGGCAGGGCTCCTTCCTGGTCCTCATCACACAAAGGAGCAGATACTGGTCCTGTTGCGGGGTTGATGCCCTTCTGCAGCCCTGTTTAGCTCTCATGTAACATGGCCAGGCATCTCCTCCACGCTGTTGAGACTACTGGGACACAGCAAACCTTTCAATAGCATGTATGGATGTGCCATCCTGGAGGAGCTGGACTGCCTGTGCAACCTAAATGGGCTGCAGGTAACGTAAATGGACCTCATGCTACCAGCAGTAACAAGGACACTAGCAAAACTAGAGAGGAATCAGTCAGGAAAGATGGAGAGAGCAGCTGTCTGTGGCCACCACCTGCAAAACCATTCACTTTTTGGGCTTTATCTTGCTTTTGCCACCTGTTGTGACTTTCATTCGCACCAAGACAGGTGGCACTGTTTCACAATAACTTATGCTTCCTAACTGGACAGATTGATATTCCTGACGTTCAATATCCTTTGTTTTATGCTGTCATTTCCCTTGATTTTTTTGAGCAGTTTATATATAATGTTGTGAAGGGACAGCCTTCAAAATAATTAATAATGTAATAGTTCCAGTGAATATATGGGGCTGAAAGTGCAAGTACTCTATACAACCATCTTCGCTAGTGCCTGACAGTCAATTAGATATAATAGTTTTTTTGACAAGCTGTATATTGGTTGTTACTGCCTTTTACTGTTATAATATCACATTATTTCTTTGTTATACTACTTTCCATGGAGCAACACAGACATCTCTTGTAGTTTAAATTTTTCTTTTTAATTAACAAAGGCTGCATTTGTAGAGTTCCATAAACAGATGCCCTTGATAAAACATCAACATTTCTCATTGAAAAATAGGTGCATGGTAAATCAGATGCATTTTCATGGTCAGTTGGGGGGGTGTGGTATCCATTCAGCTCGAGCTTGGTTCAAATGAAATAGTAATTACAGTCGCTCTACAACGTCACAGGGCATAACATGTGCTTTATACCAATATCCTGTCTCTAAAACAGTCCACAGTTAGTCCAATAATAGTGAGGGAGTGTGGCAAGTACAGCAATACAGATAATGCATGGATTTGGTACGTTCAGAAGGTTTATGACTAACGCATGGATTCATTTCTCCCTCCACTTTGTTTGCAGTAAAGGCTTTTTGTGGTGCGGAGTGCTCATGAGCAGGCGCGGAAGGGCCGAGAAGAACAGACCAAAATCACACAAAACTTAGATATGTCTAGAAAAAAAACAACAGTACATCATTAAAAGGCCTAGTGGCCACCATTTGCAAATGTATGCATTTAAACGAGTCTATTCACACTTGTACAACAGGAAATCAAAGGAGCCTGCCCACTAAAAACAGGCTTATAAGGCAGCTCCTCGTCTGTTATGGACGTTCTATGATCACTGGCCTTTTGCACGCCTGACGAGTGCAGATTCCTAAACACTACTGTTTTAAGAGCACAGCGGATGCTTGGCGAGAGAATGGAGCAGACTTGAGTGGATGCTAGGCAGTGCCTTTTTCGCTTCCAATACACATACGATTCTATCTCTTCGCAAATATCCATCCTATATAAGATATGAACAGTCTTTAAATGAAGAGGTTGTTTTAAAAGCAGCTGCCTTGTTGGTTACTTCCTCTGTGCCGGGGACCTCTAGTGGAGGTAGGGTCAACTCAACCCATGGCAGACGTTGGTTAAAGGACTTATCAAATCTTTATGTACATAAAAAGGTTTGTGCTCTTTTACAGGCAGGGGCATCCAGTGGCGTCTCATTTACTGACCTTCCCACTCACTCGCTGTGCTCTCACACATACACACATTCATTCAGGAAAAACAAAATCACATGCACAACATATAAACATTTCTAGTTTTGAAAACATCGACTTCCTCGACAATTAGGTACAGTTATTCATATATGAACATAAAAAAGCTTGTTTCTGTATTAGGTTAATGACACTCAAGGTAACTACTCAAGTAATTTGAGATTTTTTTTCTTAATTCACCCTAGTCGGGGGGGCTCCCTTGGTTAACTTATCAGGACCCCCCCCTCCCTTCCTTCCTTCATCGCCAGGTGTCTGTACTGCTCATCGCAAAACAATTATTTTGGGGGGGGAGTAAACAAATTTTTGTTAGATTCTCCGCCTTGCCCTATTACTTCTAAAGTCCATCCATGGTGTAGAGGTGGGTGCAGACCAGACATTTATGACCTCTAACACCATTGGCAACCTTTAGAGTCAGAGCGTGCACGCAGGTTGCCTAGCAATGAGAGGGAGAGCTGAGGCAGGGCAGGTGGGGTTTTGGGTTAAGGAGGTGAGAGACCCACTCCCACATCCCTGTAATCCACCTGAGCTACAGCTCGCAGCCTTCACATCTCTCTTTCAAACCTGTCAGGGCAAAGTGCCCCCCCCCCCATTTTTGACAATAAAGTGCATCAGCTAAAAAAGAAAAGATGGACAACAACAAATATATAACTGACAGGTTACTTTGCTCTTCAGGCTTCCTTCCACCATGTGTGTGTAACAACTGCATGTGTGTGTGTGTGTTATTGTATGTACATGTATTGCAAGGGAAATACTGTTGCTACCAGGCACCACATCGGACCAACTGAGTTAATTGAACAGTTCAGTGATTGACTGGAAAGTTAAAGACATCAAAAATGAAGTGCCTGCAGAACTCTAAGAGCACAGTGGCTCACCCCTGCTGTATTGTTCAGAATGTTTTTGTGCGTTTGAGTGTGTATTTGTTACAGTGTTGGCAAGACCGATTGCCTTTACATGTACCAATCTGTTACTTCTTCCACATCAATACTAAAGGGGATGCCAGGATGCCCTAACATCCGCAGAGTGTCTCCTATCCCACACCAATAAATAGTCACAACAGCAACTGTAATACAGAGAAAACCTTTACATTATAATAACTGTGATTTGATTCAAAGCTGACTCAGAGGTGACACGGCGCCCACAGTACACACATTCGCATGCTTGTCAGAACTAGGAAACTGACATTTCTGACTTGCTGACTGATTTTAATTCATCACGTGCTGCATTCAACAACAACCAATATAAGGACATTTTTCTAGTTCCAGCTAGCAAGTGAACGCTGCAAAAAATGATCCTTGTGTAAAATCTTTCTGGTACAAAAGGAAAAGTCCTGAAAGTGGAAAACCAAAAGCGGAGTTGAGTTTGTTTGATCACGTGGCGAGTGCCGTCCTTCTAAGTCAGCTGACAGTCGGTTCAAGAAGATGCCTGTGTCTTATTCAGGTCCTACTATTGTCTCAGTTCCAAGAACATTGGATCATCTTTGGTATTGAATGTCTGCATCTAGTCTTAGACACTCTAGCGTCCAGTCCGCAATGCCAAAGAAGGTTAATACTATCTGCTGTGATGTCGAACAAGAAAGGAGTAAAAACGGAAAAGTGCTTGGACTGCTACGCGAGGGAACATGGGTTCCATGCTTGTCCCAGAGATTCTATTGTTAGAACCTCTCTAGTGTGTAGAATGTGGTCCCTCTGGGATGAGATGGGTGACAGGAAGGTCACAGCTGCCCGTCCGTGTTTGTGTGTGTGTGTGTGTGTGTGTGTGTGTGTGGGGTCTGCTACTCGTACAGTGTGACAGTGCAGTAGCAGAGGGCAGAGATTCTCCGGTCCACACTGGCCTTATCTGTTGAGGATAAACATACCCAGAGTTAAGAGAATAGTGATTGATACTGATACTGTCCAATGTCATTATAGCGTGGCTGCCACGCCAAAGGTCTTTCAGGACACCATGGTGCATTCCAAACCTCGTTGCAAAGCACCGCACAGCCAGACAGGACTGGATGCAGAAATCCTGCCAGTTGGGGGCCTCTCCCATTATAAATACAGCAATAATGCGGTTTATGACAACTGATACCAAACGGATTACTCCCTAAGATCTAAAGAGTTAACGATGGTGATTGGTTTTAACACTTGAGCTACAAAACAACGTCTACAGCCTAGTTTGAGATAAACTGTCGGGCAGAAACAGCAGCTGTTTTCAAAAACAGTTTTTGTTGGGTAGAGCATCTCGCTGAAGAGCGGCGGGGGGAGTTGGGCTTGGGGGGTTCCCTTTAATGGCAATCCCCAAAATAGATTCTCATGACGAACATAAAACCGCTCATGTGAGGGTTTAGCTAATAACAGAATGAGTTACAAACTTGTGATATGGGAGCAGGACTTTGGCTAGAGAAGCGCCGTCCTCCATAAACCCAAAACCACTGGCCCGTTCTCGTTTCCCATCAGGTGAAGAGAAAAGATGCGCTTCGGGCATTAATCCGACACCACGCTCGGAAATAATTTCCTTCGATTCCCTCTGTTCTTATGGGCCATTTTGGGTTAAAAACGGAACCGTTTGAATGGATGCTGGTGGACCACTGGCAATTTAACCCGCAATTTGAGACCTGACATACGTACAATGACATCACCAGCTCAGGTGCTTGACAGCCCGTTAGGAGAGAAGGGCTGTCAGGTGGAATTCTCCTTTGGCCATGGATGTCATAGGAATGGAGCGTCCGTAACAGACAGCTATCCAATCTGCTGTCGGGGACGATGGTTGAATACTTACACTTGGCCACATTTTGGATGTCTGCAGGGTCCTGGAGGATCTTGGACAGGCCTTCCAGTAGCATGGCAGCCTTGTTGTAACGGTAGGCAATGTCCTCCGTCTGCTGGAACATCTCGTCCAGCGCTGCGGACTGCACCATTTCCACCGCGTGGTTGTAGATGAGCTTCTCCGCGGTCACGCTGTTGATCTCATCCACGAAGCGCTGCTTGTCGGAGAAGAAGTGGTTCAGTTTGTCCGTGAGTCTCCGACACAGGGAGATGCAGCTCTTGTACCGCTCGTTTAGACTCTTCACCACTGGACAAACGGAGGAAATTCACAGTGAAAATACACTGACACAGTGCCTTTTCATTATTAGACATCTAAGGATGGACCCGGTTCATATTTAAAGTGTTAAGGCAGTGTGCCGTTTCTCTCATTTTCCATTCCTCCATCAGTACTAGAGTACAATGTTCTGGTCTGGGGTCTTACCCTGCTTGACAGCGCTGGAGGGGTTGAGCTTGGCTGATTTGATCTGAGCCTTGGCCAGGTGGAGGGATGAGGCCAACAGCTGAGCAGCCTTCATGTACAGCACCAGCTGCTCCACCTGCCTGGAAAGGACACCACAGCTCATACCTCTATAGAGTCTTTTCACTACACATAAGTGAGTCATAATCAACCATTTCAAAATATCCACAAGTGATTGACTCTCATTGCTTCACTACAACAGACGAACGGCTGACTGTCATACTAGGGACCGCGTGGATTTTCTAAATGTTTTCCGAAACAGTTGTTTCAAAAGGCTAATTTGAATAAGCGATACAGTACATTCCCTACTAGGCCTAACTCTGGTCAGATACGCTGAAGGCTAAAACAGCGTTGGATGGCAGATTGGTTGCATTTACTTGATCATTCAAGTACTAAATATACCATGAATATTGTCCCTTACCCCCACTCCTTGCTAAGCTGGCTGATCTGGTCCACCACCACGCTCTCTTGGGGGGGGTAGATGGAGGCAGCTGATTGGCCCAGGTCTGCCCCTCCTGCACGCAGCGCTGCGATCTCCAGCACACAGTCAGTGAAGGACAGCATCATCCGCAGGTGCATCAGAGTGTCTGTGTGCTCCCGCTGTAGACACACACACAGACAGACACACAGACAAGACACAGACACACAGACAAGACACAGACACACAGACAAGACACAGACACACAGAAATGTCAGCACGCACACGTACGCATGCACGCAGACAGACAACAAGGCCGACAAAATAAAAATAAAAGCTGGAAATCCAAGGGACAGCATATAAATTGCCAGACAGAAAAGTGGCTGGGGACGTAGCCATCCTTGTCATGAAGGTGTATAACTCAACGGCCTGCAGACAGGGTCGCACATTTACAGTTTTTCCAGCCTGGTTGGCAAATGGATCTTTACTAAAAGTATATATTAATGTTGTCCAAAACTTTTGCCAGGTGCCTAATTTCTTTCTCACAAAAAGAGGATAATGATTAGTAACTTAGAACTGACTGCATCTCATGGCGTTGGCAACTTAGATAAGATACCTATGCTGTAATTTATGCAGCAAGTCTAGTGGGAGAAAACGGTTGTTCAGTTCACCAGGCCTACTACTGATCCCTAGACAGGTAGCCTAACAACCAACTTCATGTACAAAACTCCCAAGAGAAACATTCAGGAAGGCAACAACAACCGATCTGCACACATTTAGACCTGCAGCAGTACAGTACAACAAAAAACCCACTTCATGACTGATGGGAGGGAGGAGTTTAACTCCAAGTCATAACAGAAGTTGGGCTGAGAACATCATCATCCTTCTTTTTATCACAGCTTCCCAGGCTTATCTCTATTCCGTTAAGAATGATGGTAATCTAACATGATTTTGGGCACCCGACACATATGGACGACTTAAATGTCTAGTGAATGAAAACCTGGCACACCCACACCCACACCCTGCTCACCTCCATCAGCGTTTCCTCAGGCAGCTCCGGGGCCTCGAAGGTGATGAATCCATCCAGGCTGGGGGGAGAGGTTCCGTAGGGGACATAACGCAGGCTGCTGGGGCCCGCCTCAGCCCCGGGGCCGCCCGGGGGAGACGTCCCCATGGCCATACCCGGAGGAGAGCCCACATACACCCGACCACTGGTGGAGCACAGGGACCCCGCCGAACTGTTGGAACCCACTGAGGGAGGGACGGAAACATGTTGTTAATCGGGGTCATTATTTTTTATTTATTTAAAATCTGCACACTTCGGCAACATTTGTACTGCTCCTTTCAGCGGTTGAGGAGGAGATTTGAGGAAGTAAAATATTGAAGATAACGAGATGTATTGAACATTTTACAGAACATAGTGCAGCTCTATAAACACAGAACTGCTATTATTGCCGGTAGTAGGAGAGGCAAGGAGATTAACCGGTAAATAGCAGTTACGCACCGTTGGGCCTGAACATTGGGACAACAATTATCAAGTTTGCTCTGCAATTCAGGCAGGTATTACTGACGTCATAGCTGTTAGAATTAGCAGGTTAGCTTGGAGTGTTTAGCACGGGCGTGTCGGATTTAGCGAACGGTTAGCCTAGAGGGCGAGCCGCTGACACGGCGAGGGTTCTCACCTGAAGTGGTCCGTGGCCGAGTGCCCAGGTGGCTGCAGGTTGGCGGAGTGCTGCTGTTCGGGGGTGAGCCCACAGTGAAGAGAACGGCCCGGGGGCTCGCCGACCCACCCTGAGGCTGTGACAGCCCCAAAGGTCCCGCCGGGGCTGGGAAGGAAGGGGTGGGTAGCGGTCAAGCTCTCTGGTACACAAACGCCAGCGGTCAAAGCAGCCAACACATGTAGCTCATGCAGGGTGAGAGGCCGCGAAGCAGAGGCCAGCGACATTTCTACAGTGTTTGTTTTGCCCTTTGGGACGTGTATCTGCTATATTGTTGGTGGATTTTCCCGTGATTATTTCTTAGGACATTTAACTAATCCTATCAGGTTATTTTCTCCACGTTGTCAGATTGACTTTTAAAATGCCTGTTCCGATGATGACACCACGCAGGACCGTGTCTGGGATTACCTGTATCCATGGGCCGCTCTGTGTTGAGGCTGTCCGTGCTGCCCTGGTAAGGTTGTCCCCCCAGAGCGATTCTGACTGGCTGTTCGGACAGGCGGCCGGTACTGACAGACCTTGGGGGGAAAGAGACACACAGGGGTGAGACATAATTTGACCCGGACGGAGGGTACGAGTAGGGAGCGTCCACGCCGTCACAATCACCTGCCAAAAGTCGTCCTGCTGGCCTCGGGTGCAGACTGGCGCCCGCTGGGATACGGGGTGCAGTGGTGGGCACAGAGGTCCCGCGTGTCGGCCAAAGTCTTTGTGGGCGTGGGACTGTCGGCCAGGGCCATCAGGTTACACGACGCCTGCGTCTTCGGGATCTTGAACGGGGCCGAGGTGGTCTGGACATGGAGGTCAACAGTTACCGGGTGACGCCGAAGCAAAACAGAACTGGAACTAAACGGGATTGGAACTAAAATGTTAACTGACCTTTGTGGGAGAGCCAATGATTGTGGGCAAGGGGGACTTCATGAGCCAATCGGACGAGCGAGGGGAGGAGCCCAGGTGTTTGGTAGGCGAGGTGCCCAGGTTGCCAGGGCGACCCAGCTGGGGAGAGTGGCTGGGAGGGTAGTTGGAGGGGGTGGGCTGGATAGGGTCTGACAGCTGCTTGTGGAGCTTCTGTCTGGTCTGGTAGACTTCTGTCAGGGTGGGAGCACTTTGCAGACGAGCACCAAGTAACTGGGATGACGGCACTGGAGAACCTATAGGATATAAATGTTTTTTTTTTTTTTATTGTTTCTAGAAGTTGTTGCAATCATTGGTTGCATTAGAACAATGTTAAGTGCAGTTGGCTGCTGATTTCACAATTTTTATTCACCACTAGATGGCACTTCAGTCCTGAAATCTGGTATAATTTTTTATAATCGTGTGTATTTTTCCATTGAAATTCCAAGACGAAAATAGCGGCACAGCAAAAGGTTCATGTCTAGGTTTCTACGAGAATGCTCATTCACAGGATCACGGCCGAGAAGTAAATTTCTTGTTTTTGCTTTACTAGGTCAAAATGTCTGTGTTGTTTTACAAAGGCCTGAAGAAGCCGCTTTGTTTTGCCCAAGCTAAGTCACTCAGGACACTATGGTTTCCATGGACACAGGCCCCTTGACACAAAGTGTGACACACTTGTGAGAATTGCGTGTAAGGGTGGGTGGAGGGTTTCAACATCCATGAACACATCATCCCTCCTCGAGGGTGAGCGAACACCTGTTATAAAACCAAAACGCCAGCTTTCATTGAAGGACGAGGAAAGAAAATGTAAACGTGTTTCCGTAGACGCCTCTGTCCGTTTCTCTTGGAAAGTAGCCCTGCCCTGCTTGTCTGCCTGCATCTCCCTGCCCGCCTGTATGACCTGAACTGACCTCCCGAGGAGCTGCGGCTTCGGGACTCATGGCCCTGGGGGTGTCCACAGCAACAGTGACCCAGCTGCTCCGGGATGGTGCCCACTGAAAGAGGAACACAGAGGCGCGTTAACACGGCTTTGCATCAGGTGTCAGCGGGAAGTTTCAGACGAGAAATAGCCATGAGGCCAGATGTACTGAATAAGATGAGGACATGCTGGGGCATGTTCCTACCCAGGGGTGACGGGGAGTATGGGCGGGAGCTTCCTATGGAGAGACGTCTGCCCGTCATCTGAGGGCTGCAGTCTGCAGAAATGGGAGACCCAGAGCCCACCTTTGGGAAACCCATGGGACTGGTGTTGGACCGCCTTACTGTACCAGACCTAAACACACACAAACACACACACAAACACACACACAAACACACACACACACACAAACACACACACAAACACACTTTTGTAATCATATTCAATGCTAACTGAGCAAAATCCACACCACCATAACACATTTTCATTAGAGTCCATCTTGCATACTTTATGTTCCTGGACAAATCAAATGTATAACTTCTAAAACATCTGTAAGCATTAGGCCTGACATACTTAAAAACCCATTTGGAACTGAACTTTGCCGGATTCAACATTCCCTTTCCTCAGCATCCAACCATGGCTTTTCAGTTCAGCTTCTCGAGTTTCAGTGAGCTATTCAGTGACCGGCAGTTTGCTGCCAAGAAAACCTGGTCACGCTGCGAGCACAGGACGTCAAACACAGCCGTTAGCCTGCCCGCACAACAAAACAAGCATGTTGGAATATTAAGCAAGCTTTGTGTTAGCAGAGCGTTCTCTTCCACTGGGTCTTTCTAACAGTCCTGAGTCACCAACCAACGTGAATGAGTGCCTAAGTTTATGAGTCCGTACTTGACTGCTAGCTCTGACTTCCTAGATCCGAAAGAATTGACTCTAAACATTAACTAGCCCAGGTTTGGTTAAAGAAACAGGGTGAACAAAGGGTGCGACGTCCAGCAGAAGAGAAAACTGGCGGCACAGTACCTGCTGCCCAGGCTTTGGGGCCCAGTGAGGAAACTGTGGAGTTCAGCTTCTTCAGGAACATCACACTAATCCATGAAGCACCAGCTGGCTAGCACTTTACACAAAGCCATGAACACGGAACTCACATTCCCTGAGGCAATATTTTAATCTCTTCAGCAGTCAACAGAAGCATAACAACACTCAAAGAAAAATGAAAACGTCTTCCTATTCCCTCCCCTTAGTCTAAAACACTTCCCCTCAGCACAACACAAGCAACAAGCATTATTCTCACCGAGCTGATGAAACTGAGTGAAACTTCACCGAGTGACAGGTGGAAACTTTTCAGTTTCCACCCAAAGATTAGTCACCATAAATCCAACAGCAATACAGTCCATCTGAACAGTCAAACAATCCCCATGAATATAATCCTAAAACCAGGAGAACCACCAAGCACCGGGTCGCCACCCAAACCCTCTTCCCCAGCCAGTGTCCCTTACCTGGGAGAGCCATACAGCGTGGTGGTGGGGCTGCTGGAAAGGTTCTGCTTGATGCGCTGGTAATTCCGCACCTGGGTGGGTACAGGGATGGGGGTGGTCTCAGCCCGGGGGGAAACCACAGGGGTCTGACCGGTGGTCTGCGGCTGCCTAGAGGGGGGAACAGGGGCGTGGAGGCCTGTTAGCAGCTCTCTTACGCTGGTGCTCCTAGAACGCAATGTCAAATAACACTTCAATACTTGGTGACGCAGCGTGTCGTTAGGCTATGGCTCCAAGAGTCCTTTGTTTACTTTTACACACACAGCATTTTCAACTGAGGCTGGGTAAGGAAATAAAGTTCAGCCCTGCTGGAAGTGGGCGGGCCCAACTCAGGGGGCACGGGGCTACTGCAAAAACACTGACCAATCAGTGGGAATCAGCCTGTGCAAAGAGGAGGAGTCATGGGCGAGCCTTAAGACACTAGTTTGTGGCCTCAGCCAATAACATGCGCTTAGCACGCCTCCTTCCAAACAGACACAGAGGGGTATGAGTGGGGGAAAGCAGGCTCATTTGCATCCTTTTGTTATTCAATCTGTACAAAATGTTCCCTGATCAGAAGTCATACACGGGTCAACATTAGGGGGTTTGAAAAGGGGAAAGAGAGGAAGGGGGAAGGCAGAAAAACGGCAGAGAACAAAACAGATTCAGCAGCATTATGTAATGATGTGGTTAGTGGGGGAGGGTCTACACAGAGAGATACACGTGAGACACATGACCCTCCGTCTGTGATATACAGCAACAGCACAAGACAGACACACTGAGGGCTTTCTTTGTTTGCTTTCCACTGCCAGAAGAGACAAAACACAGTTTTAACAACACCCACATCGGCATAGCTTTTGCCAGAAAGGTACATTGGTGGCATTTTAAGAAGGGAGAAGAAACCTAGTAACGTTAGGAGACCATAATTTCAGCGTGTCGTAAATAGCTGATATGCTCTTACATTAGCTAATGGAGACTGTAGATTTGCACACAGAAAAGGCAGTTTGTAGGTCAGACATGAGCTGTTTCTTTTGAGAAGACAGGGAATCTGTTAACTATTACTGCTGTTCAGTTGACCTGTTTCTTTTCATTCCCCTCTGGGTATATAGTAAACACAACGCTGTCTTTTCCCTCTCCTTCTGTCTTTGGACTCTTTTACTCTCCAAATTCTCCCCATTTGCCATTCGCTTTGTGTCCACTCAGTGCCCTCTCCTTGTTCAACTTAAACAGCTGCTCTCTCTTTTCCTCTATCTCTCTCTTTCATGAGCAGTGTCTCTGCCTCCCATCTATCCAGTCTCCCTCCTGTTCCATTCCCTGACTCAGGAATCAGTTTAATCTATACTCATTTAGCAGGATAACGTAAGTACAGTTCAGTGAGTCTTTGCGCAGTGTTTTCTGCAGTTTCCACAACATTTGTGTGTTTGTAGTAGTATAAAGAGGGAGACAGAGGACATGTATGGTCATCTTTTCATTTGTGGGGGATTCAAGGTAATCAGCCCCCCCCCCCTTAAGTCGCCTCATAATTGGGATACAGTGATGCTTGAATGTTTGTAAACCCTATAGTTCGCAAACCTCACCTAGGAACTCCCAGGTCTCAGCATTTGTTGTTAGCCCTGATCTAGACCACTCAAATCAAGTGGTCAAGGGCTTGATGATTAGTTAATGAGTTGATTCGGGGAGGCTAGCTCTGACAAATGGAAAGCTCTGGTCCAGGCTACGGGTTAAGGAACAGAGGCTGAGTCAAGGGACATAGGTGACAGCCAGGGGAGAGAGAAACCTTCACACCAAACATCAACATGGAGAGAGAGCGCCAAAGCAGGAAAGCAGCGGTTCAACGCGACTGAGGAGACATTGACAGGGGGGCAACAAATCAAAATAGAAAATAAAAATAAAAACAGGCAACTAAAAGCCTGGATATCAAACAGCATTGGAGGTGGTAATTTACTAAAGGAGAAACAAAGAGAAAGAGGAACATGAGGTGTGTAAACAATAGGTGACAGATGAGGGTGGGGACTTGGTGAGGCTGCAGGTTATTTACCAAATGAATAAGACAAAATGTGGGGTTGGTAAGTGTGGGCATTTGGCGATGAGTGGTGACTGCCTCTGCTGGGTGTGTGTGTGTTTGCCTTAGTGAGACCGTCACTTGAGATGCCGCAATAACAACAGTCGCGTTGCCCAGGGTGATTTCCTGGGAGTGTGCATGCGTGAGAGGGATTTGTTTTTATACCACAGGCCTGCCTAGCCTGGGATAATGGCCTAGCTGGTGTTAACACAGTAGCTGTTTTTATACCACAGGCCTGCCTAGCCTGGGATAATGGCCT
>JACXGJ010001080.1:0-27853 GCA_016801105.1 Esox niger | reverse complement strand
TCAGAGACAATATGAATAAAAAAGCTTATTACAGCCGGGAAGACTTTCAGACGTGTGTTTAGGGGGAGGGGCTAACCAAATGAACAGACAAACGTGAAATGCAACCGGCCTACTGCAACATTATTCCAAATGTCTGCTTTCAGCCTTTTGGAAAAATCGTTCAGGGACGTAAAGCTGCGAAGAAACATATTAGCCAATTGCACCTTATTCTTTCCTTTCCAAAGAAGTTGAAAAGGAAGGTTTTGACTGAGGAACAGAAGGGTTAAAATTAAGAGACCACTAGAAATCGAACATTTCTGATCCTTGCTCAAACTTTCCTTTTCAACTTTTTTGGAAAGGAGAAAAGAAAGGTGCAGAGGTCTCCTAATTTTTTCCGGAGGGGTATTTTAGATTGGATGTCGCTGACGAACAAATCACAAACAAGGCCGGGTCTGTGCGTGTCAAATGGGGACAAAAAAGCTTCTTCACAGCCAACGGACTAACACACACCACCCGCACACACTAAATACTGTATGGAAATCCAGAAATCATATAACACAACAGGGATTCAAATACTTTAGGACAAAAGAGCAGTAGACTGGGCAGGACTGGTTCAGAACTCCGTCAGGTATTCAGTCAGATTATGACCACGATTTCTCTATCAGTCTGGTCATCAGCCATGCTGAGGCAGGCTGGGTGTTGACAGGTTTTGTGACAAGGATTTTTTGGACTAATTAAATGTGCTACAAAATACATTTCCGCAACAACTAGCCAGTGACAAGAATGGTGTACATTGAGAAGAGTGTAACACATTTAAGCCCCACGGGACTCCAGGTCACAGAGTTTTGGCTAAAGCGAGTTATTTTGTGTTTGGTTATCCTCCAGTAAATAGAAGCGGGGCAAAAACAGGTCTTAGGCTGCTTTTACAAAGACAACACACAGTCAGGGCCCCTTTAAATCCTCCTTTCTAATGCACATGCGCATTTGTTAAGAGCTGAATTAGATACACTCACCCTCCAACCCACTCTCCGGACGCCCGACGCCCTACTGCTCCCATTGGCTGGTCATCTGCGGAAAGGGAGGGAGAGGGAAGTCAGTTACAAAAATAAGGACCAAGATGGCGCATCAGCAAATGAATGCCCTACCCATACTGCCACTCCAAACACCTGCTGAATAGCTGTTATGTGACTATTTTGTCAATCACTTGCGATCAGGTGCTCAGTGTATTCGTGCGTCATAACAGGTGATTATTGTAGGAAAACTTTCCGGAATGTGGTAAGCCGCAGCCATTAACACTTGATAAGGCTATTCCAATCTGATCTTCATCAATGACAAATACAGGCCTCGGTTTTTGAGCTGCACAAAGTGGGGGAGTTGATTGTGGATTAATGCTTGTAGAGGAACAGTCTGCTAAGCTTTCTATGCATTCATATTAACATTATTACAGAGAGATCCGTTTTGCTTCATTGGTATTAGCAACTGTTTGAGGTACTTGGCACCCAACACAACGTACTTTTCGATTTAGGCCAGGGCACTCCATGTGTGGAGTTGTTGTTCCATCAGCCTGTGCTGAATTTGGCATTTCACCGCCTTGTATTCGTAGCTTGAAATACGACTTGCTGGCTCACGCAACACAAGTCAGGCCTCAATTTGATAACAGCTACAGTTATAGAATACATAACGATATTGAGCACATTTAAATGAGATTCCCTTTCCGTTATCATTTGTGGGACAGACTGAAACTGTAGCCAGGGACACGAGGGCTGTTCAGTCTGAACGGGACGGACTGGTGTTGGTTTCAGCACTCACAGGAGTCCGTGGAGAGGTGTGGCACCAGCACAAAATCGTCTGTGTCGCAGGAGGAGTTCTTGCTGCTGGTGCTGCCTCCAGACTCCTTGGAGAGGTGCAGGTAGTTGGGGGGGCCCAGAGGGGGCGACGACAGACAGTCCTCAGGTAACATCTGCATGTCTGGGAGAGACTACAGAAGAAGTGGACGTGCATTAAAGCAAGAAAAAGTGTGTGTGAGCTAGTAGTGGAGGGCAAGAAAAAAAGACCAGGACCAAAGCATAAAAGGGCTTGGTCTGTACAATTTAATTAGCCAGGCTGGGCTATGTAGTCTGGCTGAATAATGCAATAACGGTCCTGGAAACAAAGCTTGTTCGTTTTTCCACTAAGCTATCACACAAAGTCTGGATTCCTGTGTGCCCAGTATAACAGTGCTGTGCCTTATGGTACTGACAAACCCACATGTTGGGGAAACAAACTACTGTATGGGATTAATAGGAAGTGAGCGTGAACATACCGGAGGAGAGTTGTAGCGAACAGAGGGTGAACTGCTACAGGGGCTGTCAGTCACTGCACTGGGGCAGTTGGGTACTGGAACAGGGCATGCTGGTAAAAAGTACACATTTTCACCCAACAGCTCTCAATCTCAATGCCATCTCACAATACAGTCCTGATACCGCAACATGCTCACCTCCAAAATGAATGACACCCTTGATAAAGTTAAGGAACCAAGCCAAAAATAAACATTCTACAGTTCATGCAAAAGAAATTCTACATGTCAGAAAAATACTATTTTACAGTCATGCAATGGTTTGTTTTTAAATACAGATGTCCGGAATTAATTGGACACTGACACAGGTTGTTATTTTGGCTGTTTACCAAAATATATTCAAGTTACAGTTAAATAATGAATACGGGCTTAAGATGCAGTCTCTCAACTTTACTTTGAGGGTATTCACATCCATATCGGAGGAAGTGTTTAGAAATTCCAGCACTTCAATATGTAGCCCCCTCTTTTTCAAACGACCAAAAGTAATTGGACCATTGACTCAAAAGCTGTTTCAAGCACAGGTTAGGGCTTTTCCTTTGTTATTTATTCATAAATTAAGCAGATAAAGTTCTGGAGTAGATTCCAGCGATGGCATTCGCATTTGGAAGCTGTTGCTGTGAACCTACAACATGTGGTCAAAGGAGCTCTCAAAAGCAAGCCCAGTTCTGGAACAGCATTCTTTGAACAGATGAACATAAGATCAAGTTGTACCAGTATGATGGGGGGGAAAGCATTGCAAAGGCTTGGAATGGCTCATGATACAAAGCATACTACATCATCTGTAAAACATGGTGAAGGGAGTGTGATGGCATGGGCATAAATGGCTTCCAATGGCACAGGGTCACTAGTGTATAATTGATGTGAAGAAGACAGAAGCAGCCGGATGAATTCTGAAGTGTATAGGGATATAGTCTGCTCAGATTCAGACAAATTAAGCAAAGTATCACTTTACAGATGGTTAATGAACCAAAACATACTGTGAAAGCAACCCGGGTTTTTTTTAAGGAAAATAAGTGGAATAGTCTGCAATGGCCGAGACAATCACGTAATCTCAAGCCAATTAAGCAGGCATTTCACTTGCTGAAGACTTAAGGCAGAAAGACCCATGAACAAACAACAACTGAAGACAGCTGCAGTAAAATAAATGAACAATGCACATTTAATTGATGATTGTGTTACTACATTTCAGCCACTGAAATAAGGAGTCTATGAAAATGGTTGCAATTCATAAATGTATCATACAATATTTGGTTTAACCTTGAACTAAAGCTGAAAGTCTGCACTTCAATTGCATCTCGGTTGTTCCATTTCAAATCCACTGTGGTGGCATTCAGGACGCAAATTATGAAAATTGTGTCAGTGTCCAAATAGTTCCGGACCTAATAAGTACATATATTTTCATCCTAAAATAAGAGCAAATCCCAAAATTCTTACATATAAACTCAAACAAAATGTAATTGCTTTAAACATGAAACCTTTTAAATAAGTTTGTACTCTGGCCAGACCAAATAAGCATCCCACCAGGGTGAGATTCATGTCAAATGAGTATGCTGAAAAGAACCTTATACATATAGTAAATTATGTTTGTGGGTCTTTAATATTATGGGGCCATTTTGCTTTTTACTGGTAATGGGCACTTGTTACAGTCAATCGCATCATGAAATCTATCAAGTTCATTATAATTTCAGCCCCAAAATCGATTTGCTTCTGCCAGGATGCATGTTCCTGCATGTCCCTATGTCAAAATGTTGCAATGGTCATCATAGTCTGCAGACAGGAACCCCACTAACAACCTTCTGTTCTAAATTGAAAAGAGAGCAGTTTAAAAGCACAGCATTCTATAATGAGGAATGGCCAAAAATTCCTACCAACGTGCTCTTCAATCTCATAAAAATGTCTAGGACATTTCATACAGGCTTTTTTGGCTCATCATTATCAAGCATGGTAATCATTCTGGAGGTAACCACTTACTCCCTGCTAAGTGAAGGACATTCTACTTACATTTTTTGATGGCAGAGGCTGGATCTAAGAAAGGATGACTGAAGAATGCATCTGCAGCAAAAGCAAGATGGAAGTGTGATTGGTAGAGAAGTACTGTCATAGTTAGAGATTAGAAACCTATTATTGTTATCGTATATATTGATTCTTAAAGTAAGTTCTGAACAGGAAGTGATTTCAGAACTCACCAAAGTCCATTCGGTCCTTCTGGTTCCTCTGCAGCAGGCCTAGCAGCAGGTCGCCAAGAGGAGGAGACGTCTCCCTCGGGATGCTGGGTAAGAGGCACACACACACACACAAGCCATGTGTTTGTTAAAAACCCAAAGTTTCATCCCAGATGGCTCCATCATATATTCAACCATTCCTGTTGACCTACATGGGAAGCAGGGACTTGTTCTTCTCATAGAACATCCTCAGGTCTTGGGGACTGTTGGCCTAAACACACACAGGCCCATGAAAACACCACAGCAGACATTTCGATTGCATAAGTAATTTTGTAAAACTATTGAAGCGATGTTAGTTGTCATCTCTAAAACAACCGATTTGTTGCTGTTCCGAAGCTTAATTAAGTTCCAAATTAAGTTTTTTAACCTGGCCAGAGTGGCCTGTTGTGTCAAATTAAAAGGAGACTGAGTGTAGATAATCAACATGTTGTGTCATTTGGCTGGTGGATGACAGAGGTCAGTCCTGGAGTCAGTTTAATTAGACCGCTGGGTGTTAGGTAAGAAGTAACTCCATATCAACACCATGGATCATACCTGGAAAGGAGGCTTTCCTACGAGACACTGGTAGATGACTGTACCGACGCTCCAGAGGTCAGCCTTGGCATCATAGTTCTGAGACATGATCACTTCCGGGGCCTGGTTATGGTTAGAGATCAGATGACAACGGTTACAGACATGCTCTCAAAGGGCTGATCCGGTTTCAGGTTGCTGAGCAAGCAGAACTGTTGTCACGTAGGAACAAGCGATCATCGACAACAGAACCCCAAGACACGCAAAGGCACATAAACCCAAACACTAACCCAGACGTGCACCCACTCACCATGTACATGGGAGAGCCACACAGCGTGGCAGCCATCATGTTACTCTGGAGGTACCGTGCAAAGCCAAAGTCAGCTGCAGGGGAACACGTGAAAGGGTTACTAGCGGCAACACACCCCTATTGTCTCGAGTGTCACCAGTCCCAAGCCTTTCAGACACCACAGGAAAACCAAACCATCGGGGTATGGCAATGTAGCAAACTAAATATAACCGTGGGTGATAGAACAATTCCCTGTGACCCAAGCCATCATTTCAGAGTGTCGCGATACATAATGTTTGATAGAAGTGTGACACCGCCTGGACGATACCAGTCATGTATCGAAAGGTCATAGTCAAGCCATGTCTATATCAACTATATCTGCATGACATAAACATTATGAAGTACATAGAACAGTATGGACCGAATGAAAGGGATTGTGTTGGAAGCGTTGGATGTTGGCGAAGTTTAGGGGGCCTGTTCGGAGCTGTGTGTCGTGTCTGAGGGGTAAGGGGCTGAGCTGGTCCCTCACCTATTTTGATGCGGATACTGTTGATGCTGGATCTCTTCCGGCCGGTGTATGACAGCAGGATGTTCTGGGGCTTGAGGTCTCGGTGGATGATGCCTTTACTGTTGAGGATCCTCATGGCCGCGGCGATCTGCTGCAGGAACACCCGAAGAGTGTCTTCCCTCAGCGTCCCCTTGGCTTGGGAGAGGAACGCAGACAATGCTATTCACAGCCCTCTACTTCAACATACACAACAAAAAGCCTGGCAGGGATGCAGTGGAAAACGGCTCCTACACCCACTCTAACAAACCACGTGAATCCACACAAACACCATTTCACCCGGACAGCAGAGAGTTCTCTTCAAACTACATTTCCCAACTACTACGCCTGATCCATTCGTAACGCTTGGCAACAGTTTCATACATTCGCATCCATCTCGCCAATGTGCCACATTAACAGGGACCGGTAATTGCCTTGGAATACATTTGAGTGATTAGGATATCAAAGGGAGGAATGCATTAGCGCGTGTCTAACTTGGGTCACCGATGTTAAAACGAATACTACTCAAATCAGTCGGGTCTGCGTAGAAGAGCTAGGCTACTTCCAGTAGAACCCTTCAGTGTGTTACCGTGGTGACAGAGCCGTCGCTGTGTATCCGGATGTGGTTGTGTGTAGCGTTAAGTGAGTGAATGTTAATCAGCGTGGCCGGTTTGTCCAATGAAACATTAACCACATGAGATAATCCAGTGAAATGCTAGCTAAGAGGATTCCTAGGTCTATGAAGAGTAAAACAAATCATTATGATCACAATGGATCCTGTGTGGATCTAACCAGCCTTACACACATTAAATCAGGAATTAACAACGCTGCCTCAAGTACAACACTTAATTTAACTAACACGTTTGTGTAATTAACATTGATGAGTGGGGATATTACATAAGGAGGTTTAGAGAGGGCAACAGTTACAGACAGCCAGAGACAGAAAGGGCATATAAAAACAAACTAGAAAAAAGCACCACAGAGAGATAGACTGTGTACATTCTAAACCAGACCGGTATAGACACAGTGTACCAAAGCTTGAGGAGATGTGTCCAAAACAACACAAAAAGGTTCTCCTGATAACAAATGGAAAGGCCAGAGTCCAGAGTGAAAACTGCTTTCCTCTGTGTGGTAACTAAAGCGGACACACTGGGACATGTTGTCCTCCGTATGTTTAGAGACACATACAGGGTCATGATGACATGCCATGGAGTGACCAATCATTAAACTCCAGTCATTTGAAAAAGTACATCTCTATAGAGTATATCTCTACATCAATATCAAATTTCAATCACATTTATTTAATAAGCCCTTATTACATTAAGAGTTGTCAAAAAGTGCTTTTACAAACCACTCTGCCTGAAACCCCAAGCAGCAAGCAACAACAGTGTTGAAGCACACTGGCTAGGAAAAATACCTAAAAGGGGCCAAAGGTTAGGAAGAAACCTAGGGAAAAACCAGCCTCGGAATGTTGATCAGCCCTCTTCTGGCTATCTAGGTGACATTTTGAGAGTACAAATTGTAATAATTAATTAATGCAAGTGGGCAGTGTACAGAGTCTATAAAACCTAATCTAGGTCAGAAGCATGAATGGTCAGCAGAGTGGCAGTAACATCTCGATCTGCAACACATACATGGTGATAGAGCGGTCTCCAGACACAATCCAAACAACTCCAGCAACATTCACTGATAAAGATAACCTAACAAATCTCCAAATGTTTAACTTCACAGCTTTCCAGGGGGTGTTCTCACTTTTATCCATGACTGCTCCTGAGTGTCACATGTACATACCCAACTGTGACCGATGTGTTAGAAAATCCCCAGAGAGTGTTTTACGTAACTACGCTACCAACTGACAAAGTCAATGGCACAACGTTTTGATCCGCAATACTAAACCTCCCATGCGGATGACCTCCATACCGGTCGCCTGTAAACACATTCAGAGCACGATGACGTACAGTGCTTGGTTGTTCCGTGGGAAACACTATGGGAGATAAGTGACCTTTGAGACGCCTCGTTACTGGACTGGCGTCAGAGCTGCGCTGGCTTCGGTTCTTAAGGGACACATTGTGTAAAAACCAGCAGAGGAATTGGAATGCGACCCGAAGTGACACACACACACACACACACACACACACACACACACACACACAAACACACACAGTGGCCGGAGACAGACACGCTGGCACCCACACTCTCCTCCACCACCAGCTACTTTGTTTGGATGAATAATACCCGGCGAGCGTGGAGACCAACGCCATGCTTACCTTGCAGATAGTCCGCCAGATCACCTCCATTGCAGTACTGTGGAGAGAACAGGAACAAGGCAGATGAATGGTAGAGAGCAAAGGACATCTCTCCATACCGCGCGTTCCCACAAAGCCCAGATAACAACGGGCCACGGCTATTCATCTAATGGACGTGCTCTATCTGTACGGTTAGTCTCCTGGTACATTAGTCTAAACATAGGGAACAGGGAGGAAAGGGCAGCAGACAAGACTGTTTAAGGTGAAATGAGAGCTAAAACGTGGCGGTGTGAGAGAGCAGGGAAGACAGGACAAAGACCGGGTAGCTATGAGGTCACATATGACGGCATGGCTGCCATTATCTACTTGTGTCAGATGAAACAACCATTCAATTATATAAGTTACCAGAGCTTGCTCTGATCAAGTCACTGGTACGAGCTGGCCTTATACAGCACTAGGAGAGCACTTCACTTAATACAGTCAATGGCGCAGGACGGCCAAGCCTGAGGGGACACCCTGAAAACACCTCCACCGTGTCTTTCAGAAGGTGCCAAAACGCTGGTGTGTCACTGCATCAAGACACAAAAGGGAAACCTTAAACTACACTATTGGTCGCTACATATTACAGGAGACCTTTTCCATCGCGGTCATTCGGGTGACGTCAAATCGTGGGGCGTCGTACGAACCAACGCCATTGGCGATTGATCATCTCGAACCCATCGGGGGTGTAGCATTGACAGCAGGCTCCTGGCAATTGGACCAAATGATGTTTTGCGTTCAGACTCTCAATACAAAGCTGAGTTAGCAGGTCCAGTGACACCCTCTCCAGGAAGGTACAGCTGCACACACCCTAGCTGGTCAACATTATCAGGACCAACACGAGCAGGGGCAGATTACGTATTGCTGGGTAACCAATAAGGCAAACAAGGTTTCGCTCTTGGAAAGATAAGTTCCTTGGAATCAGGGTGTGGATGTACTTGAGAATGTGTTTTGACAGGGGGCCATTTCAGGTGAGAAAAACACTGGAGAGAGCGGAGAGGGAAAGAGGAAAGGAAACAGGTACAGGGAACTAAGTTCAACATGTCACATGCAGAGTGCGCCACTCCATGTACCTCCATGACCAGGAACACAGAGTTGGTCGTTTCCTGGAAGAGAAGAGAAAACATGGGTTAGTGACCCTCACACACAACATCGGTCACAACTACATAGACGAATAGCATAAAACAGACATGGGGGGGTGGAAGGCTTACCAAGGCATTTGTCATTACTTAATGTTCAGTGAACACATGGAAAACAAAGTTTCTGCTGCATAGCCCACACAGCAATTGCGTTGGTGAACCGGGGTCACCAATGCATGGAAGTGAAGGGGGGATATGACTAAACTAAATTGTAAAGGATTAAAGAGTAGGTCGAATTCAAGATCATCGCCTGTTCGCATGACAGCCATCGCCATGCCGTGTGTTGTGAAGAACAACCAGGCTAACAAGCATCAGGGCTTCAGAAATCCATCCTTTGTGCAAAGACAATGAGAGAAAGTAGGCTTAAGAAACTTAACAACACAGATGTACTAACCAACTCTTGAGCACAGGTGTATGGATAGGACACACGTCCTGTCTATGCCTCCTGCTAGGAATTGCCCATGTGACTGTCACAGGCTTGAGGGATAGGACCATTGACAATAGGTTAGAACATACCATACAAGGGTCATTTAGGCCTTTCTTATTGGAGGGTATTTGGCTGGGTTTGACCCTAGGCCGCCGCCCTTGTATTATAAGTACTGTGGAACTTCCTGTATTCTTTGGAGAGAGAGAGAGTGGGAACTATGACCTGTTAACATCGACGTCTCATGCTGAATAAAGATGGCTCTCCATTGACTTGGACATCATCAGAACAGGAAGCTAACAACAATCTTCATTTAAAATATTCTTCTAATGTATTTCAAAAGATATAATAGAGATGAAATGAATTCTGAAGTGTATTTTGAGTGTATTAAAATGCTACTTCCAATCATGTGTAAGTGTACTTAAGCAGGAATTGAGTAGGTAAATTTTAACAAACATATCACTATATACGTATATCACCATTATACTTATGAGTATTTACATAGTGCTTAAATCCTATTTAAATCCAATTTAGTTCACAACTGAAGTAGTTCCAAACAGATACTCTTTAAATATACAGCTATCTGGCTTGGGTAAGAAGACATGGGACAAGAGCCAAGACAGACAAGTAGGCCCCCCGGGTTAAGCAAGCAAATGCATCTGGGGGGAGTGTTTGAGAGGATGTTTAAGCACGGGTGTTGTCAGGGTTTCCGTTGGCTTGTGATTACCGGCTTTTGGCTGACAGAAATTCATTATGCTCCCTACCTTCCTTCTGTCATTCATTTTGGACATTCAATACCCCACAATATCCCTCACCTGACCAGATGCATTCTGCTTTTTTAAGCTATTTAACCAAACGTAGGCTTTTAAAACCTTTTACTCTCCAGAAGCCTAAGGCAACATACAAGTCACGTTAGAAATCTGCTAGTTAATGTAAACCCTTTTCTCAGATGAAATCACTCCCATCCATTTGTGGTTCATGCTTTTCAGAAATAATTTCACAGTCATTGCATAAAGCAACACTGGCACTTAACTGATACCGCTGTTTTCCATTTCTGGCCTCATAATGGGAAGATGAAATAACAGTTTATCATCCTTTCAAACTTGAATTTCTGATCAGTTTCATCAGCTTAGATGCTTTTTACAGTTTTTTTATTTCATTTTTAGAGAGCAATGTGAGTTAGAGCTAGTTACACATCTCAGAACAGTGTTCTCTAGTCAACTCCAAAGGTATGGGCATATAAAGGTGATACATGCTCTGCTAAGATTTATTACTCTATAAGTAAATTTGGTCATTCTGAGAATTGTGGGTAGTTCAGGTTACACATCTAATTGGTCCGGTCAATACTCAAATTAAATGCTGCTGCTCAAATGTCTGGGAAATCATCATAACAGCTATGGTGTGTCAGGTTCAGATTCTGCAGCATATGGTAGATCAAGCATCTGACCCGTGAATCAAGTTCCAAACAAAAACAACCACAAGCAACACAACGGTCATTATGAAACCCATGAGCACCATTCTAAGAAGGTTATCTATGACAGGATGCAGAATGGATTTTGAACATGCGACATGACCAAGAAAAAATTATTATTATGATTCTGGGTGTGAAAGAAATGTACACAAAATGTTTCTTGTCCTTTCAAAGGAGCATATTCAAAAGTATTCAATGGCATTATTTTCCATGCCTCTGAAGAATCTATTCCTGTACTACCAAGAGTCATCAGCAACTGGACTATATTACTGGATCTAATGATCTCTCAGCCAAGGTCTCCAGGTCAGAGAGCCTCCACCACTGACTTCTTTCCAGAAACCAGACACCCATTAACTCCACTTCACCTCCTTCCTGTCACCTGACAGCAGCCTACAGGACCAGCCATCCTCCTAGGCCACTCCCGCTAGGGTTCATGTTGCTGATTGGTTTTTGGCAGTGGGGGAGAGGAGCAGTGTGGTGTCTCTATCCAACAACCAACCCTGAGGTCTCCGTGTGGCTGGTCTCTACCAAGAAACAATAAAGATGACATAACCAGCAACTGCCAGGTCCTGAGGCTATGCTCCTTGAAGAGGGAGATGGCTACAGGGAGAACAGGAAAAGAAGGGAGTTGGCAGGACACTGGCCTGAAGGGGGAGGGTGATGGAGGCCCAATTAACGGAAATGCAATTCTTCCCTGTGACAAGGAACTTTCAGTACACACACACACAAAATAATAAAAGCATTTAGATCCCCTCCACTAGTTAGATGGACAACCGCTGAGTCACCAGGCACTCCAGCATTACCACGTAAACAAGTACAATCTCCCACTGATTCAGTCCTTCACCGAAATGTTCAGAATATCAACACTCGCATTGGGCCAAAACAGTGTTTTCTCCCTCCTGCTTGTTGCATCACACGGTCGTATCCGTGTGTCTACGGTTACATATGGAGGGCGGGGGTGTCATATGTCATACGTAGAAATCCTCCCAGCATGCATGTACCAAGCAAACTAATCTGGAATCAAGTCTAACTTTATCTGTGCTCTCCATACAACAAATTATAGATAGGCCATTACAACATGTTATGCCGCGAAGGAATTGATGATTTGACATTGCTGATAGAGCTCTGTAAGTGTGTCTCAGAGACAGGGTGAACTTTAGGCCAGGAAGCAGACTTTTAATCGGCGGCACAGGATGTGCAGTTATTTTTATTCCACACGGTCTGTTCTGAGGTCACACGCATTGTCCTGCTCCTTTTCTCTCAGGCCAGTAAAAAAAGGTTGCAGATTCCCAGGCAGCTTAAAAAGACCCCCCAGTACAACCAACAATGATCCAAGTTTTCAACTATTGTTCTTAGAGACCATGTCTGAAACAACCCCAGGGTGTTCTCAAAACCTACCATGCCCTATTGGAAATTTCGTGTGCTAGTATATTAATCTGGGTTTCTGTCAGGACTTGTTTGTGTGTAGAGAAAAGCTTGACGATGGAATGCATGTAGAGGGCCAGACGGTTTCATTTCTAGGAAAAATCTAAATGATTCCTGAAAGCTCCCATGTGTTGAAAGAACAACTTCATCTGGCAGACGCACGTGAAGAGGCCCCTCTTTGCTGCTAGGACACAGTGTTCTATCAACGGAAGTTCAGGTTTTATTTTGGAAGATTACAACACATGCACATTTAGGTCCAACTTCATAAACAAACCAGTCACCTACCTCCTTTCCTTTTTGGGATCCAATATCAAATAACAAATATATCTTACTGGCCACGGCCAAAAAACTACTGGCCTAAATAGAATTTGAACTAATCTTTGAATTTGAACCTTTAATGACATTGTGGTCAAGCAGGTTAGCATTCTGGTTAGCATGTTGTTAGCATGCAGTCACAAATTTCAACTATTATTAGACATCTTTAGGTTATTACGATATTAACAACCTAGCGATTTGTAACTGCATTGTTCCATATTAAGTGCATTAAGATTGGTTTCTAAAGAACACCTAAATAAATCATTTACTTTGTTGGTCAGCTAATAATGGGTCAAGAACCCACTAGGAGAAATGGTTCAGAAGAAATGCTAGGTAGGGTCTTTTTGCAGACTGTATCTCATACATTCATTATTGAATACCCAAAAGCTCAGTCAATAGATTGATGGCTGCTGCAATTTCCTCTGAACATCTCACATTTAGTGTAAAGGCATAAGCTCAGGCATGTACAGATGGAGAGAGTTGTGAGTATCAGGGCCATGGTGGTATTTGAATGAATGTCTAATCATATCGCTCAAATACAAGCAGAATTATTTATCTGTCAGCAGCCGTTAATGGTTTTACATGGTAGACTGCAACAGAACAGGTCAACAAAAACATTTCCCAATGCAAGTGAGCAATTGTTAATGTTGTTAATGGCTTGGTTGTGTATTCTGTGTTTGTATTTATTAGGTGTAAATGTTACTGCTAATGGTTGGCAACATATAGGCACAGAATACACACCATCGACACAAAGCTGAAATGCAACGCATGGTAAGAATATAATAATGACATATGAACAATGAGTACAACACTGTCTACAGCTACATCTATGTACAAACAGAAATTTGAATGTAGTATATTGCAGCTGTTTGGAGGTGGCTTGATAAGGTGAACATATTCTTGTTAGTCTCGGAAGGACAGATGGCCAGTTGCTGAGGGCCTCAGCACGGGGAAACAAATCGTTCAGATGGAGCCAACTCCATTTGACTCCAATCCATTAAAACACTGTATGGAATTCAGGGCTTTTCTTGCCAACTCTCTCACAGAGTTCCTTTCATGAAAAACAGGGATGTACTGCGCTATATTGTACAGTACAATGTAGAAATGAGAAAGAAACACATTGTCTTCCCTGTGATTAGGGTTCTCTGCATGGCACGGCTGCCTCCCTCCTAAGTATGAAGAGCTCCATAAAGAACCAGGCCAGACGTAGCCTAGTACCAAGCTGGTGCAGGGCCAGCCTGTAATTATGACACCTCAGGCTCTGAATAAGCCCGGCAACCTACCTGACAGTCAGCTCTACTCTAACAGCCTTGGCATTAGGAACACCATTACCTTCTGGAGAAACTAATGATTTAGCTATATTTTGTAATAAATTGTTTCCACAGCGATGAGCATTAAATACAGAAGAAAAAACATGTATTTATAGCCCACAGAGTGTACTGTATACTGCACATGAAAGATTGAGATGACACCATACGGGACGTGTGTCTGTAAGCTAGGTTTAGCCCACATTAACATCTGAAGTACATTCTCACCAAGCAGATGGACTTTCAAAGGTCATTGTTCCCCTTTAGCGTTCCCTAATGAGGCACCAATGCATGCCCCCACAAATACCCACTAACAAATTTAGTCACCTAATAAAATAAAAAAATATAAATAAAATTTAACCCAAACAGACCAATACTAGTGGCACACCACACAAAGAGGAGGCTAAGCTAATATCTAGGGCAGGAGTTTTGGAACAGGGCAACCACCAGCTACCAGTTGCTTGCAGCACATTCATGAGCAGCTAGGGAAAATTCTGAAGGTCTTATTTAGTAAAATTCTTTGAAAGTTAAAATGGACTTTACAGCTATGCTTTACAGAAAAATATTTATCAATTTAATAATTAATGAACCAAACATTTAATATTAAGGTGTTGAAGTCCCAGGATTTATTATTAACTAAATGTTCCTATTTTCAAGCTTTTATCAGTAATTGAACACACGCAGTGAGACACCACAGGACATGCTACCTTCAGAGGCTCTTCTGAAGCTTGTGTACATCACAGATGTTGAAAAGCTTTATTCTAAAGAAACCACTGATTTTATCTGAAGTGTTTCACTTTTTGAAACCCAAACGGCTTGGTCCCAACAGTCAGAATTGTAAGGTTTCAAGTTCAGGGAAAAGTTGCAGGCATCTTGTGAGAACATAAGGCAAATGTATTTATTAAACCCAAATATTTTCTTTCCAACCTAAAAAAAACCTTCTGGTGTTGTTTAATCATTATCACTGCCACTACAAAACATTCCAAATTACAAAAAAAAATACTTATTCCATAGCTGAGTAATTTCTTATCCTTATTTCCCCAAGTAAACCCAGGACATAGGAAACATTTGCTCAAGAGAGAAGATAAGATTTTGCCCATTGAAAGCAAAAATTGACCTATAGCATGCAACATTACATGTAACAGAAGCTCTGAAATGGTTGAAGAACTTGGAGTTATACTGAAATCCAGACATCTATGCCAAAATAACTTTAATCCAGTATAAGGGAAATTATCCAAGAGCACCTGCTATCAACTACTGAAAATATGATGGCCATAACATAAGCATTTGTATAACAACAGAAACATAGCCAAACAGAGGGAGGGGGCAATGTCCCAATGCCCCAGTCATGACACTTCTGTAACTGTGTCTGGCCGTTGTTGCATAAGCACTGTCCTTTACAGCTTTCATGGTAAACTGAGTGACATTGAGCACGTGGTGCCAGCCAGAACAGCTGATGAGACTGGGCAGAGGCCCAGATTAAGAGGAAAGGGAGAGAAGTGAGCGCAAAAGTGAGAGAAGACTGATTAAAAAGGAATACACACAATGAAAAAAATGGAAAGAGGGAAAAATTGACAAGGGCAGGCCAGAACCCAGTGTTCACCCCATCGTCCATAACAATCAGATGGTCAAAGAAAAAAGAATGAACAACAAAATAACCTAACAACCAAACCTAGAGAAAGGCCAAGAACCTAACTTGGAAGAGGAGAGACTCACCTACAATTGAGTGGCATTGTCAGATGAACAAAGACTGGTGGGGAGTAGCATAAAAGAAGCTAGAAAAGGAGTGAGAAGAATGCCTAGAAAGAAAAGGGGTCATAGAGGGCTATGAACAGATCCAAAACACAGCAGTACTAGCTTAATCTCCCAAAAGCTGAACTTTTTCCTCTTTCCTCTTCCAGACTGCAGCTCTAAGCCCCGCTGCCGGTCTGCCAAGCGCAACAGCTGCAAAGGGGAGAGATGGGCCAGCGAACAGAGGCCCAGAGAGTACCGCTCTGCCAATGGGTAGAGCACAAAGACAGAACCTGTCACGTGACAATCTATCTGAAAAGAACCACCGACAGTAAGACTATAACAGAGCAATGAATCCCCCTGCTCAAATGACCTGCTAGAACTGAACACCCTCCTGACTGGGACTGACTGACGGTGTCTGAGACAGGTGGAAATGCTTGGGCATTTCATTGACTGAAGTAGCCAGTCAGACACACATAAAAATGGGCTTCGGTGGCTGCCTAGATACAAAGCTCCTGTACATTTAGAAAATATTTGCCTACTTAAGTGAAAAGGCACAGGAGTGCGTAGTGTATGCCAGGGCTAAGAGCTGTCCTTAGGCGTGCCTAAATGCGTAAGCATACAACTATTCATTGACTGCAGTGAATAAATACTTGCCAAAAAGTTGTAATTGTTCCTCCACACACATGCCAGTCATTTCATTCGGGATATATGTTAGCCGTGATGTAACCTGCCCTGCAGAAGGTTAGCTGTAGATCAGGGCCGCCCAACCCCTTTCGTCTAGAGCTACAGTCCCGTAGGTTCTCAGCAATGGCGATTAATCACACTTGATTCCAATAACAAGCCGGATGAAAAACGTAAATGAGTTTAGTCACAACTGGTGCAGAAAACATTCAGGTAGACGGTGCATCTTGAGCAGTGGGGTGGCCAGCCGTGTTGTTAGAGGACATGCCGCCATATAAATGAACTTGACTTAGAGGTGAGCCACAACAGGATGAACATTTATTCCAGATTTTCAACTCAGCGTTGACTAACGTTACCTCACTCTAGGGCCCTCTTGACTGCCGTCTAATCAACGAAGTGGGAGCTGCAAATTAGTAGTGAGGCGTAACTGGCTATTCCAGTAGCTAGTGCTAAACTCTGTACTGGGTCCAACTCCGAAGCCCCAGGTGTTGTGGCTGACAAGCCACTGTGACCACACTGTTCCTCGCCTGCAGCTCGTTCACCCTGTGACCACACCCTAGGGGCCTTCAGCGAAGGCAGCTGATTCTGGGATATTCCTATTCATTTCCAGGTAGAGGTTATCCCTTTCACATAAACTAGGATCAGATCCACTGACCCACCACCATAATAAAAATAAACATGAAGCATGGAAATGAAACCCCTTACAGAGAGCCAAGTAAGCAGGGATTTTGAAATACATTCTGGACTAAATGAGGCTGAGTCATTATAGGTGGTGATTACATGAAGGGAGGGCCGGATAGGGAGAACAGCAGGGTCTCAATGTGAGGCTACATGAATACAGGAAGTGTCTCACAGGCAGGGTTGCTTTCATCCCTTTAAAAGCTCTCTCCCCATCTCTTCCTATGTTGCTCTCAGCCCCGCCCCACCCCACCCTCTCTGCCCCATCTCTCTCTCGCCATCCCCCTCCCCCACCTCCTCCATCTCTCTCTCTCCCTCCCTGCCTGCCTGCCTGCCTGCCTCCCTCCCTCCCATCCCCCTCCTCGTCCCATCTCCAGGGCCGGTCATATGATGTCCTGTGACTGTGCTCTGTGTTTGTCAGGTAATGAACGGAAAAGCTCCACTGCAACGGTTCCACCAGGTTATTAACTGACACATGTCCAGTCAGGACCCAAGCCTCTGCTCAGGACGTCTGCAGCCAACTCAACATCATGCTCATTCAGTGTCCTCCTCACACATTGCTGCACTGTTCCTGGGCTCCCTGGGTTTACTAGTTCCAATAAAAAATGTATTTAACCCAGGCCCTTCGGTGACACCAGTTACTGACAAGGAAGATGGCATAAATAGGCTTGTTCTCCACCCATAGCAAGCACAAGACAGGGGGTCTGAGCTGACCCTTTCATTCCTGGTTAATTCATCAGCGAAACAACATATATTCAAATATATCCATTTGTTTTTAAAATGTTTCATTGAAAAAACAATACCAAACAGCCACACGTCACATCACTGCTCAAGCCTTGACAGACCAACAGCGTGCCAGATAAGAGCTGCAATTTAGTTATTTGTGCATGCGCCAGATACCAATGTCATTTTTTACTTTGCTATGGCCCAATCGGGACAGTGACTTGCTAGTTTCATTAGTCCGACTTGACTTTTTACTGCCCAATGTTATTGTCGATGCCTTAATGTGCATTTGCCATGAAATGCCCTTTCGGGTCTTTCTAACATACATATATTCGATAACGACTATCATGTGTGACAAACATTAAAGATTACAATTAAGAGAATGAGGAGATCAGCACCCCCTCAGCTTGTGTGACAATGGGCTAACTCAAAACCCAAACACAGCGTTGATACTCGTGACCTGTCCTGATAACCATTTCCCAACAGATGTACAATTTGGACGGCAGACACCCTCAGTCTGCATGCAATCAGCTGAACTTTCCCTTATGTAAATGGAACACCAGATAAGGACTTACCTGAACATCGTAAAGCGCCACTATGTTCTCGTGTTGGAGTTCCTGGCAAAGGTAAGGAGAAAACAAGCATGAGTGACATTAGCGACTGTATCGTTGGCATGACAACTGACATCTATTTACATTTTCAACAAGGAAGTCCAGGCCTTCCAGGTACCCGAGGAATAAAGGAGGATCGATGTCAACTCATTGTTTAAATATGTCTTCATGATAAGAGAAGCAATTACGCTAAGCATGCTACTCACCTTAAGAATTTTGATTTCCTTGCCAAGCAGGATTTGGGACTTGGAGAGGTTTTTCTTGTTAATGCTCTTGATGGCCACCTCCCAGTCAGTCTTCTGAAAATGGATGGAGGAAAATAAAGGAACAATTAGTAAAAACCCCTTTAGACATGTTCGGTCCCCATCACTTACAGGGGCATGAATTTGGTGTGTTTTGGTTTAACATACTGAATTGGTACCAGAATTCCTGACCTAAATAAAAAAAACATGAAAATAATGCCCTTATCAGGACCTTTGTAAAACAAGTCAATTTCTGACCTAGGGTTAGGTTTAGGTTCAACCTTAGGGCAAGTATAACAATGATGGTTACTTGAAGGTTAAGGCATTAGGGCTTTAGGGTTAGGCATTAGGGCTACATGGATTTTTCTGGTGCCAACAAAGCTAAAAACACAAAAAACAACTGTGTGTGCCCTTTAATAGCCTTTAAATGTATTATTTGCAGATTGTGAGAGTGAGATGCGAGAGAATGAGAAAATGAGAGGCACGGGGAAAGAAATCAAACCGACAAGTTGGTTGGGTTTTTAAAAGAAATAGGCGTGACACTGAATGGAAAAATCTGTCAATAGATTAGTAAAACACTTTCATTTAAGGATGCCTACACCAACTAACACCGAAACAAAAGACCAATTTTCAATTCTCAAAGGCTTTCGGTGAATCACATGGCACAAATAGGCGTCAGAGCAAAATTATACATTTCCCCTCGTGCTACAGACAGACAATGTTTCTATATTGACCACAACTCAGGCTAAAATAAAAGGCTTCCTTTGGCTAAGTGGAATGGATGGCATATTGCAATGAAGATCTGCAGAGGCCATCAGTGAATACAATGACAGCCGCTTTCCACACGTATCTAGGTTAATAGGCATTCTCTATCCGTGCTGCACCTCAATCAGCCGCAAGGCAGGGCCGGCCTGGCACTGGCACAGGGAAGCAGCACAAAAGCAGGCCGAGTGGGAAGAGTGTGCCAGCACAGCCGTATCCATCCCCACTCTGACAGCACGCACAGCCAACCATGACAGAGACCAAGTGAGTGCAGCAGTCTCCCCACACAGCAGAATGAGACCGTCGGCCGAAGCTGTAATGCTGAGCACGGGGGGATGGGGATTGTTTTCGCCAAATTGTTTTCATTCACGACCAGTATCTTGCCATTATGACACATAATGACAGTAAGAGACAAACTTAGTGCCGAATAAGCACCTTACACAGGAGTAACACGGCTTAGAAAGAACAGACCTCCTTAAAACATGGACAACAGATGATAACACGATGACGCCGGGATGATGCACGGCCTTGACCATAACGTCATGGATGAGAGGCAGTAAGTGTTAGTGTGTCAGCAGAAACGTATCTGGGAAAAACAAGTGCAACTAACATGAGGATCCATTTAATTATACCTTAGAAAAACAGAGTATTGGTAGCTTAGTGTAGCTCTTCGCAGGGCTAGGCTTCCTATCCCTAGCTAACTGCATCAGTGACTATATTAGGAGCTCATATTAGGCTGCCTCTGACCGTGTCACCTGAATGCTCTTAAAGGATGAAGCAATTCATCTGCCCTCGGGGCAAGCACCAATAACTTCTCTGTCGTCTCTCCAGCATCTAGGTGGAAAGAATCCTATAAATAGAATTCAGGCAGATGCAGGGTTAAAAATATTCTGTTCCCGTGATGCCCGGTGGGTGCACGCCTGTTCTACAAACGGTAGAAAGGACATTAAGTCACATGAACACAGCCGATAACCTGGCAGTACACAAAGAAATCTTCAAGGTAGCACGTAGCCTGCGCCGCTGCTCTGATCAAAGCCCAAGAACGAGACTTTGTCATTAATCCATAAGATAAATTTAATGCACAGAACAACAGCCTACTCGTGTTGGCTAGCATCAGCTTTGTTGTTATAGGACACCATGCACTGCTTTTATGGCACATCAGCACATTGCACACGGCAGACTACACTGTTGGTGTGGTTGATGGTTGCGATAAAATGGGCATAAATAATAACACCAAGTAGTAACCAAGGCAATATTACAGCTATTGATTGGACGCCCTCGCCTCCATTTAAACAACGATCAAATGTGGATGTTTGCATGTACACTTTCTGTTATACAGGTTATCTGCAGAAGCTGTTTCCAAGGCTAACTAAGTAGACAAATGAACATAAAACAGACAGGTGCGCACGAATAGAGACAGCATGGAAAATGTTGGGTCTGATTTGGACGTGCTGGTTGCCGTTCACAGGACTTCTAACGCGGCAGGTGTTACTAAAACAGGTGCAGCAATTGCAATGATACATGGACACTTGGCATTTCCATATCCAATTCATCCTAACTTGGATTGGACAACAAGCTCTGTAGTGCTACTTCTAACACTAGCACATTAGCCAAGGTACTGTAACAGCATAGCTAAACAAAAACGTACAAGGCTAGGTAGGTACAGTACAAACATAGCTGAACAACAGCTTATAGGGCTAGCTAGGTACAGCACAAATGTAGCTAAACAACAGCTTATAAGGCTAGTTATGCACTGTACAATTATAGCTAAACAGCTTATAGGGTTAGGTAGGTACTGTACAGCTAAACCCCATCTCTTAGGGCTACGTATTGTTCAAATACAGCTAAACAAAAGCGTATATGCCTAGGTACCGTACAAATATAGCCAAACCCCATCTTTTAGGGTTAGGTACTGTACAAATACAGCTAAACAAAGTGAATATTCCTAGGTACTGCACAAATAGCTAAACCACAGCTCATATGGATAGGTACTGAATAAATATAACTAAATTACAGCCCATATGTTCCTCAACATGAGAAATGACAGGCCAGAATACGCTTTACTGTCTTTTTTTACAGTGAAAACACCTTCACCGAGGGAAAAGCTCTCATACCGCAGTCTGCAGTGCAGTAGGGTAGCATGGTAACATTCTCCCTTGGCTACTTAACACAGTGAGCTAGATGTGGGGCAGGCTCAGTCACATTCTCTCCTCTCTGTCGTTCAGCTGTGCCTTGGTCAACTGCCCTGTACAAACAGAGCACTGTTTGGTTCACAATCCCATCCTGGGTGATCTGAGTGCGTTGGTCAGCAAAAAGGCTTTTTGTCTCACTATGTGGCCAATCAAGGGAATATGATGAACACTATACCATCTTCTTCCATTGTCGATATAGAATCCACTGCATTAAATGTAACTATCATTGAACACACCGTGGCCACAGATGGAGAACGTAGACCTCTAGCTAGTACCAACAGGAGAAAAAACAGACTCCTTTCTCTCCACCCTGTATATAGCTGGCTACGTCAGCGAGCAATTCACTGCTGTTTGTCACCTGTTTCGTGAATGAACCGCTCGCATCCATGCACCCAGTCCGAGATCATAACACGAGATTGCACAACATCATACATACAATGCACAATAACATGTCTGATCAAATCAGTAAATACGGTTATCTTAACTAAGTGTACCATATATTACGCAAATAAATGCCTTTTTTATGTTTTTTTTTATAGTTTTGTTATCAAAAGAAATATAGGTACCTAAATATCTACCTTTCTGTGCCTTCCTTTGAACACCACAGCGAAAGCCCCATGTCCCACCAGGTCTTTTCTGCTGTACTCAAAATCTCCAACCGTCTCCATCGCAGAAGCAACTTCCAAATTTAGGAGTCTAAAATGATTATTTCTTCGGTGATAAACAGTGAAGAGAGCCTTCTTGAAATCAGAACACTGGTATAACAACGTAACCACCCAGAAGTTGCATTACTAGTCAAAGTTACGGGTGATTATGGAGTTTACACAATGCAAGAGCTCCCTTGGATTCCAGTCCACCTTTGATATTGTCCAGAAACAGCCAGGTGATGATGCAATTGATCACGTTTAAGATGCGATGTACTAAGGTACTGGAATGATTGTTAATCCAAGTACTAACTAAAGCAGATCGTGGAATTTTTTGAAGACTCCTAATCTGACACGGCAGTCAGCTTTCAGAATGGATAACAATAACTGCAAGGTACACAATTATCAGTCCCAGCCGCCAGCTGTCATTTTCTGACCCAGACCAGAGGAGTTAGCTAGCGTTTCAAACTGGCTAGCTAGCTGGGATTTTTAGCTGGCAAACATGTAACGTTAGCTCAAAACGGCTTCGCTTGACGTTCTACATGATGCCAAGTAACCTGGATAAATAAATCGCAAGCTTAAAAAACCCACAGACATTTCAACTATCTAACAAGAGAGTGACATGAAGTGACAAGCTTCATGTTTCCCATCGCATCGTATGATCCTGACAAGACGACCATGCTAACACTGCCGTTTAGCTAGCTAGCGAACAACATATTTTTAGATACAGTATTCCACTAGCTTTAAAGTTAGCTTGACGCTACTCGCTAACTAAACAGAATATCAATTGAATCGAGTAATGATCATACGACTGCAAGCAAAGAATGCAGGCATAGATACAGTATTTGCCCGAAAAGCCGTACAGTAGTAGGTTTTGAACCAGTCACAGCGAGCTAGCTGTCATAATAGTGATCTGTGGCAAGATGTTCTTTCCAGAAAACGTCTCTTCTCTCGGAAAACATCGGCGTTTTTGCAATTCTCTTCAATGTAATCCAAATGACATCTAACGTTAACGTCATTCAAATCGCTGGCTTCTCATCTGAAACTCGCCGGCGTTCGTCATCAAATCTCAGCCAAGGCGAAAATCCTTAGGTCAGTATTTGCATAGTAACAGCTCAATATTCATCTTTATAGTACGACAAGAAATGTATCTTGCTTAAGAGGTAATATGCAAAATTGTTTTGGTTTAACTTGAACTATTTCACCTTATTATCACGTTGGCCAAGTACTGTGTTATCTAGTTTTCTAAGCTACTTAACAGCTGTAGCAATACAGACCAAATGCTGATAAAAGAGCCTTTACAAGCATTTATACCGTATCCCTCCGCGGCTACGTCAACATGCAACATCTTCTGCAACAAAAAGTAGTTCCATGGTATGGTAAATACGCCAGTGTTTTCTTCCAAAGTTAATAGAGAAATAATAGGACTGTTCAACACCAATCTCATTTTTTGTTGGCAACAATAAAACGACTGCATAAAAACGTTACTTTAAATGAGGAAAACCTTAAAATTGGAATCGTAAAAACCAATAGTCTTCATCAAATAAAATGATACAGAGTTGTTATGCCAAATAGCATTTTGTTGCACCACATTTATAAATGCACAGTGTTCAATATTTGATACAAATACATGGTAAAAAAAGATCATTTGTACTAGATTACCATCCAAAAACTCTAAAACAACTCTAAAACAACTACTTTCGTAAGTGAACTTCCATGTCCAAAGTACAACGTTGATAATTGCAGGTGGACATTTCACTTATGTTACTATATCCTTCAAACTGCACAATTTTTAGAGCCCTTTATACGTATTACAGTTCTACTGATAAGTGGGGTGATAATGTAAACATTTTTCGAAACGCTTTCTACCTCTGATCCACACAAATATCCACCATGCCAAAGTCACAAATGTTTAGCTAAATTTATAATGAATACAATTGTTATTGCTATTTCACGAGTTTTTATTTTTTTAAATAGGATTAAGCCTGGTCAACAGAGGTGATTAGGCAGATTGTAAGCTACTTTACAGAAAACCATAACGTAGAGTAGCAAAACCTCCGTAGAGTTTTCCAGCAAAAATAAATGAATTCACAAGTGGAGCGCTTAGAGGGATCAATGACCTAGTTTTAGTGTCCAGAGGTTTCGTTTAAATCAAAATACTAGATAGCTGGTCCAAATTTAAACAAATAACGGTATTAAATACAATGTTAATGTGCATATTCTGTTCTACTGGGTTAATGAAGCCATTACACTTGCCTTTAGATATACAGCTCTGGAATAAATTAAGAGACCACTGCAAAATAATTAGTGTCACGAGGGCACAGGGAATCCAAAAAGGGAGATGGGAGGCAGATGCAGGTGTGCAGGGGAAAACTTTAATCAAACTAAATACAAAACAAAACCGAGTGCAGTGCACTACTAAAAACAACAAACGGAAACTAGGCGAGCAGGATCAGGAGCAGGAGCAGGAGACAGACATCAGGAAATGACAATGACAATGACAATGACAATGACAATGACAATGACAATGACAATGACAATGACAATGACAATGACCCAACAAAGGCAGGGAGAAACTGACTGAACTAAATACACAGACTAAAGAGGAGAACAGAATCAGGTGGGGGCAAAACACAGGTGAACGAAATACACTGATCAACTGAAACCAGGACAAGACAACTCACAGACAAACACGGAACGGAAGAGCCCCAGCAGGCCGGGACCGTGACAATTAGTTTATCTGATTTAACGTGTTTGAGTAAAATTAACATTTTTGTTTTATAATTAATGCAACATTTTCGTTTTATTATTATTATTATTTATTTGTAGAAAATTACAACTGGTCAAAATAACCAAAATTCTAATGTTTTAGCTTAGGAAGAGTTCAGAAATCAATATTTGGTGGAATAACCCTGATTTTTAATCACAGCTTTCATGCGACTTGGCATGCTCTCTACCACTCTTTCACATTGCTGTTGGGTGATTTTATGCCACTCCTAGCACAGCACAAAAATTCAAGTAGCTCAGCTTTGTTTGATGCTTGTGACCATCCATCTTCCTCTTGATCAAAATCCAGAGGTTTTCAATGGGGTTCAGGTCTGGAGATTGGGCTGGCCATGACAGGGTTTTGATCTGGTGGTCCTGCATCCACACCTTGATTGACCTGGCTGTGTGGCCCGGAGCATTGTCCTGCTGGAAAAACAATTCTCAGAGTTGGGCAACATTGTCAAAGCAGAAGGAAGTAGGTGTTCTTCCAGGATAACCTTGTACATGGCATGATTCATGTGTCCTTCACAAAGACAAATCTGCCCGATCCCAGCCTTGCTGAAACATCCCCAGATCCTTCCAATCCTCCATCAAATTTCACAATAGGTGCGAGACATTGTGGCTTGTAGGCTTCTCCACGTCTCTGTCTAACCATTAGATGACCAGATTTTGGGCAAAGCTGAACATTTGACCATTCCTCTACGGACCAATCCTTATGGTCCTTTGCGAATTTCGGCCTGGCTCTTCTTTGTTTCTCATTGATGAAGGGTGTTTTTGTTCAGCTGCCCTAGGAGCCTGGTTCGAACCGTCCTAGCCGTGCACTTGTAGGTCACTTGATGATCCAACGGTTGTTGAGTGACATTTGAAAGAGTTGACGGTCATCTCGGACAGTGGACAGTCATTTTGGCACTCTGCCAGTCTGTAACTTTGTTGTCCTCAATGTCTGTTGCTTGACCATGTTCTTATAAACCGCCGTCTTTGAAATTTTCAGGATGGATGCAGCCTGACGCTCACTGTATCCCTCCACCAGCCAGAATTGAACCCTTCTTTTTCTCACTCAAAGCTTTTCTTTTCAACTCTTTTGTCATGCATTATTGTATTTTTTAAATTCAAATTAACTTTGAGGTACCACTTGCACTGATTTTACCATCCAGCTGGTCCGATTGCAATAGGATAGTGATGACCACAGCATTGGTTTTTATACTTTTCCTCATCAGTACCTCATTAAGTAAAATGAGGATTGCCTGTGTTTGAATTTAACGGACACTGGAATGGAATGACTGCAATACATGTAGAAAAAAATCATTTAAGAAAAAGTGGTCTCTTAATTTTTTCCAGAGCTATATATACATTCTAGCTCACTGGATTGTAAGCAACTGTATAAAGGTCCATGAAAGCAAAAAATGATTACACAATATGTGAAATAAAAAAGAAGAATTCTAACAGGTATTCTATCTGGACAAAGAAGGTCAGTGATTAAACAGTTTTTACAGGTACATGTCATATGGTTAGGAACCTATTAAAAAAGGCATGTGTAAGAGAACTAAGTGACATTTTGGGAATAATAAAAATATTTATATATAAATAAATTGAACGGGTTTTGAAAATGAAGAGCTGTACCTCTGAAAGCAGGGTTAAATGAACACACGTCTGTAGATCAAATGTTTGATCTCCAGCTTATATGGATTGTGAGCGGTTGAAAAGTAGATGAATAGATGGATAAATGTATGTAAAATTTAAGAAAGGCAAAAGGATGTCCAGGGCTAAATTAGAACATTTATATTTACATTTTAGTAATCTTGAAGATAAAGAACCCTAACCCGTAATTTCGTAGTCTCAGTTCTCTCTGCATTTGGTGGTAATAGTGTATAAATAATCAAACATGATTTTGGCGCTGTCTATGAAAGAAAAGTAAGCAATTTGAATGCTAAAAGAAGAGATGAACTCGATCAGAGTTGTGCAACAGTTTAGAATGCAATGAAAAAGAAAGAAACCACTGGTATCTTCAGCAATTGGCAACAACCAGGTCGGCCAATGAAAACAACCACCACTGATAACAGACCAGAGCTGTGAAAACCAACCATAAAATGAATGTCAGTGAAACTTGCAACAACCTCCAGAATGTTGGGGTGAAAGTGTCACAATTTTCTGTTCGCAGAAGATATTGGCAGCAGGATTAGCAAGGCTACACAGCAAAATGCAAACCTTTGATGAGTAGCCCAAACTGAAAGGCCAGATTAGAAATGCTAACAAGTTGAGATCAGCTAGGATGGTTTTGGAACAGTGTATATAGATGGAGGATGAGACAAAGGTGAACATTTATTAAAGTGATAGGAAGGTAAAAATGTGGAGGAAAAAGGAACTGTGACGACTGCACCATCTGCAGCTCATCCTCCCCCTGCAGGAGGCGGACCTCGGCGCTCGACGTCACCGGCCTTCTAGCACCACCGCCCGTCATCAATCCATTGCACCTGTTGTCCTGTTTAGCGCACCTGTTTCTCATCTAGTCATTACCATTCCACATATATATGTATCCTCTGTTCCCCCTGTCTTTGCGTGTTATTGTCTCTACATT